>JASSUY010013308.1:10664-28340 GCA_032466535.1 Forpus xanthops | reverse complement strand
AACTTAAACAGGGAAAGTTTATATTGGATGTAAGGAAGAAATTCTTTCCTGTAAGGGTAGTGAGGCACTGGAATGGGTTGGCCAGGGAAGTTGTGAATGCTCCATCGCTGGCAGTTTTCAAGTCTGGGTTAGACATAGCCTTGGGTGACATGGTTTAGTTGGAGGTGTCCCTGGCCATGGCAGGGGGGTTGGAACTAGATGATCTTGGAGTCCTTTCCAACCCTAACTATTGAATGATTCTATGATTCTATGATTCAGGCTTTAGTATGGGAATTGAACCATACATATTAGGGCATTCAAAGAAAATGTAGTATTAGCAATATAATTTCCTGCAGTTTCACCAAAAAAAAAAAAATATCTGAAAATCTTGTAAAAATCTTACTGTGTCTTTCTCTCATCCTTCAACAAAAATTAATTTGCTTTCCTTTTTAACCAGGGGTGGTTAATATCACTTCAATATCTCCTTCTCTTTTTCTTATTATCCGTTTTTCAGATTTTCAATATTAGTGATAGGTAATTTGACATGGTAGAGTATCTAGAGAGTTTGCAGCTGACAGCTGACAAAGTCTGGAATAAGTTCTGCACTCTGATTCTCTGTAAAGCAGAGAACTACTGTGTCTAAACTTAGGAGTAAAAGGTTTCTTTCTGGACATCTTGAAACATAGCTGTTTATACACTAGAGAACTTGAGGTCATTTTGAACGATTGCTCCACTAAGCACCTAGAGACCTGGTCGAGACTTGCCTAAGACTGCATCCCCCCCCGAATCCATAGATTCAGAGGCTTTTTGTGTTTCAAATAATTTTCAGAATGAAGTTTAGACCCACCATGAGGCATAACTGCTCACAGTATCATTTGGTGTGGTTTCTAAAGAAGTAAACGGTGTGTTACTGCATCAGTCATCATCAGTAACTAGGTAGCTCTGATGTGTGCTAATTTTGCTTTCATAACACAGTGCAGGTTTTTTTTGTGTGAGTGTGTGAATAAAACAATTGTCTTTTTGTGGCTGCTTCCTTTATTTTTTGTTCTCCTGGGAACTTAACACCACATGGTGGACAGTAATTATGCATGATCTTTATCAATAATGTAGAAGAACTTCCTACTGAAGATCACTTAAGTGTCCTAGGAGTACAAGATTGTGGAGTAAAAGCACAGATCTATGCTGTTCCTTGTGGGAAATAATGCTTGTGAAAATACTCTAAAAAAAGAAAAAAAAATTCAGAAGTAAAAACACTATAAACAGAATTCAGACTTTCCTTTCTCTTCCCAAAATAAAGCAATTTATAAACTTGAATTTAAAAAAAAATAAAACATAATACATATAAAACTGTAGAATATTCTCTTTAAAGAATCTCCTTAGCCACTACTGAGAAGGATATAGTGCTTGTAACATAATGATTAAATAGTGACCTCTAATAAAAAAAGGTAATAAATTATTTTTTTCAATTTATGTGATATTGTATTTTTCATTTTATGTGACTGAAGTTCTTTAATCTCATGTTTAGTTAATTTAAATATCAGATGAAAGCACAAACATCTCCACAACCCAGAGTTTTGTACAGGATGTTGCACATAAAAAGAAATCTACTGGTCTCATTATGGCATTATGCATGTCACTTTATCAGCCGTGCCCTTTTCAAGGGGTAAAAGTGTCTGAATTGTTTATTAAGAGTATAATCCTTTGTGCACTGTCATTTTTTTTCTCTTTGCAATTGGTAACTGATAATTCCTTATTCATGTGGGCCTACAGTTTATTTACAAGTTATCTGTAGCTAATGATTTTATAAGCATTTGATAGAAAAAAATTCACTAGTCAAACTCAGTGCTCATTCACTGAGTGGTATTATTTCTGGTTACTATATTCACTTGGAAGGCATAAGAGAAATATCTCAAAACCAGAATTTTTTTAGAAGGAATTTGAATATCAAATGGATGAAATTCAGCCGAAAAGTGGTAGAGCCTTGCCATAATTTTGCATACTCTTTTTTTCACAAGAAAATGCTGTTAGACATGCTGTGTGTACAGAAATTCATAGGAGTAAGGGGGTCAGTTTTATGGTATCACAGACATACAAAGACCAAGAAAGCACAGGAATTTTCCTCACTAAATTAAAATGTATCCTTTTCATTGCTAAAACAGTTTAGCTCTTCCATAACGTGTCTTTCTGTTATCCACTCCCTTTCCCTTCTTTCTCCTGCACTTTCTCTTCAGTTTTCCACTCTGAACGTAGTGAGGTCAACAGCCTTCTTTTCTATTAGTACCCATATGACAAGATGTCATATGTCAAAAATGTCTGTATAGCTGCAGGACCACACAGATCACACTTTCAACTCCCTACCTGAAAAGAAACTGAAAACTATATACCTTATGAAGAATGTGGTACAGGTAAATGCATAGTAACAGATTCAGCTTAATGTCAAAATCTTTGAGGAATACAGGTGGGTTCCCAAGCGATGTGAGGAAAAGCAAATTCTAAAAGACAGACTTAGGAAATGGCTGGTGGAAATATCACCCATCTGGCATCACCTAAAATGTAACCAAGGAACTTAACTGAACTGCCTGATTTGGGTAGGCACCAGAAACCCTCAACTTCCGCAAGTTTGGTCTACCATTTCATGATGCTGCAGCACTTACCTCTTCAGAAAACATCCAAAATAATAAAGTGTGTGAAAGGGAAGGGGATGGGAGGAGAGGGGAGGAAAGAATCTTTCTATGAAATATTTTAGTGACTGAAAAAAAGCAGAAAGTAAGTTTCATTCTAACAAATGCACACTAAAATGTTAGTGAAATACTGGCTTTTTGAAATAATCAAGAAAATTCTCATTGGCTTTGATGTAACAAAGGGTTACAAAAAGCAGTTCTCAGTTTTTATCAACAATAAAAGTTAGAGCTTCTCAAAGAGGCACACATTGTAGTTGGCTCTAAACAAAGATGGAAGCGGACTGTGAAACATGAAAAAAATGTACTCTCTAGTGCACAGGATTTCTGACACATCTTCTGTTGCATCAGCTATTCTAAATATTATTTTCTGAGTGCAGAGTCTCTCCCTCCCCGTCTGAGCCTTAATATATCTTTACGTGTGAAATGAAAAATTAAGGTTTACTTACAATAGCTACAGTAAGTAAACCCTAAGTACTGTATTATGTATTTATTTCATGGCTGATTTAAAGTACAGCTCTTGTAGTAATTTCACTTTTGATTAAAGGGAAAAAGACATTTAAAAGTCATTGGGGCATTCAGAGTCACATGAAGAATTGTTATCTCACCTTCCCTTTAAATTTGTATCGTGTGTAAGGAGATAGTAAGCACACAAAAAGACACATTTTTAAAACTCAGATCACTAATAAATATTGTTATAAGTATATATTTAGACAAGAAAGAAACAGTTATAATTCCCGTACAGTACTTACCCATTTTAACATTATCACATGGTTGTACAAACAGGATTATAACAAGCAAAAGAAAGCAATTTGTTTAATGAATAAATAATCAAAAGCATTGGTGAGGGTAGTCTTAAGAATATGCTGCTTCATACAATTTAAAGTACAACAAACAACAAAATCCATAGTCCCAAAATTCCATTAAATAATATTGAGTAATTACGTGTTTGATAATATTTAAGTATATATATAATCTATATATGTATATGTGTGTATATAATCATATTATTATGAGTAATTAAGGTATCTATTTACAAGCCATGCAATATTAGAATTTGTTGCAATACCTAGGCACAACAGGTGGATTTAAGAATGGCGGTGGTAAAAATGAACAACTTATTTTTAAAAATGAGGGACATTCAGTTCTTTCTTTTCATAACACACAGTGAGAATTTGGATACTTTCTGATATTTAAAGACATACTTTCACCATTGTACAATTTAGGTAGCAGTCTAAACTTAAAGCTATATTTCAAGCCATGAGATGCTGCATTTAAACAATTCTTGCTTCAAAACCTAGCATACGAAATGCTTGTCTGTGATATTCTCCTTATTATGGACTTAGTCCTGTGAAATATGGAGCTGCTCCTAGAAAAGGATGTTTACTGCAGTGTTCTAAAGAAATAAAGTGCACTCAGTGTTTCAAAAGAGCTGCACAGCATTTGGCAGGATGAGAATACATATCAGCACGTAAATTCCAGTGAAGCGATGTGTCTATATCTATTAAGCAAACAAAGTAAAACCAACAAAAAATAGTCCCTAAATTTGTATTTATTAGCATTACTTTCAGTTTATAAATGAAATACATCGTGTTTTGAAAATCTGGAAATTACAAATTTATTACTTTTCAAGCATTTGCTAGTCCACTGTACATAAAGGACTTGCTATTTCTGCTATTAATTATGGGACAGGCCCTGATATTTTGCTGTATAAGAGGTTCAATGAAGCCTGAAGGCTCAAAATCTGTCCCTGTATGTTATGAACTTACTATGTACAAGTGGTTGAAAACAAAGCATAGAAGGGGATCTCACAAGAAAAGCAGTTTATGTTACAAGAAGCTGTGTTACATAAGCTTATTAAGCATATTTCAGAGAAGCCAAACTGGAAAAAAAAAAGAATCCACTCAAGTTATGTGTGAAAAAGAATATTTTAGAATTTTACAAGGACGCATCTACTAGTGTTTTGAACAAGAGAAAAAAGTCAAAAATGTTTTTGGATTATGGAGCGATTCTATTTGGTCCATGTGTCCACTGAGGTCATCAGTGGTGAAAGTGAATAAATTTAATATTAATTGAGTTAGACCTTAACTGTACATGATACACTGAGCTGATTCACACCCCTGGGTGACACTGTATCATATTTTCAGTATACTAAAACATCTTGCTCTGCTCTAGAATTGGTTTCCATTTTGGTGCTTTTCTTCACAGTAGCAAAGAATGCTAGCATATACATTAAATAAAGTTGAGACTTTGAAACACAGTTCTGCTGGAGTGTATTAAATAGGAAAGAATTGAACCTTCAGAAATAATGCCTTTGAGTTCTTGGTTGCTTTCACTGTCTGAGTTGGCACATGTGATCACATGTGCTGTAGAGAGCTATGCCTGCTTATTTTACTTTATGGCAAGGATACACCCTGTAAGGAATTTTTACTAGCTGAATCAGCAAAATAGCTTGTGGTCACTTGAAATCAGTCATCACAGATCACTTATTTAGTTTGAACTGATAGGAGCTCTCACACCAGTAGGATCACTTTTGCAACTTATTTTAAGGTGTCAAATGCTACTTAGACTCTATCCCTATGCCTTTTGTCATGTCATGAGTCCCCTGTATCTCCTGACATTGCCTATTGCTATGTCCCTTAACTCTCATTGTCTTTTGTTAAAGATACCAGTGCTTCCCTTTGTTCAAAACATCTGAAGATTGCACTTCTGATCAATGTCACTCTTTTCCCTATGTATTTGTTTTCAGTCTTTATCACTCTTGATCTTTCCTCTCACAGATGTATGTCTCTGGCTTTCTCCCTTAGAGTTCAATTTACTCCATACTCAAGTCCTTAAGATTCTTTCTGATCATGATTCTATCCTAAAAGTCAAGAACTATATTAAGCAAATTATGTGAATATAATTTTCTTCCTATCTATTTGTTAGAATTGGTTTGTATTTCTGCATTCTCCTTAATTCTCCTCCATGTATTTCTTTGTCTGCCTTGAGGCAGTTCCTTGGGAAAGGGGTCCTGACTGCTGTACGCTTAGCAAGAGCTGACACAGCGTAGGGTTAAGTAGGGCTAAATAACTATATTTATACAGGTTTTCCATTTTCTGTTTGGACAGAGGGCTTTGGTCAGTGACAGTAAAAATAAAGGACTATTAAAAACCCTTTGGTTTATCTTTTGAGCATGCCTTCAAATATGTGCATTAATAAAGAAATAAATGGCACCCAATCTTCTTATCTGAAGAAAAAAAAGCTAGTATTGGAATCAGAGAGGCGTCCATATCATGCCTACTTACCAATAATTTTAAGTAATATTTAATCTCCTAGCTAGTAAACTTGAATAGTTTCCAACATTCAGCTGCCTTCTCATTCTGTGCAGCGGGATTTTATTTTTTTTCTTTAAATCTCTTCATCTGGCATAAGCACTGTATTCATGTCAGATTTTTTCTTTTTCTTTTTTCTTTTTTAAAAATTTTTTGTTAAATATATGTTTTAGACAGCAGTACTAGTACTACTGACTGAGCAAACCAAATGGTTCTTCATGAATGTGTACTTACTGACTACATGTTTAGAGCCAAATCCAGATTCCTTGGAAACCTCTGGAAAATATTCTTTTGGTTTAAATGGGATTAAGATATAGTCCTTCCTTTCTTCCTCCCCAAAAAAATAAATATTCCACCTGCTAGATATGTAAATCATATATATTTTTGCTCCTCCTGCACAGGTGACGGCAGCACAAAGTAATGGGTTAGAACAGAATATAGTTCTCTTTTTGTAACGATAGTCACATAATTTGCTTTCTGTTCTGATGGATGATTTTTCAAATATGTCCTGTTTAAAAGGCACTTACAATTTGAAATAGTGCGATTTGGGTTTTCAGATAATTATTATATTTCTGGTTTTAATATAGAACTCAAGATATATCTGCTTTGAAACTGAGCATGTTAAAACAGATAACTTATATTGATACATCTTTTTCAAGGTTGTTCAGGGCTTCTTTTTCTTTTTTTCTTTTATTTTTCTTTTTTCCTTTTTCTTTTTTTTACTGTGCTGCAACAAAAGTGATTATGTAACCACACAAATTGTCCTTGTAACAACATGTTTACTGTATTTCAATATCATTTTATTTTACTCTCAAAAGAAAGACTGAGGTGTGACAAATGCTGACTTTTCTATATGCTACCACTGTACTGCTGCAAAAACTCACACAAGGATGCTTATTACATGTGCATAAGTATGTCTAAGAAATCTAGGCTAGATTCTGTCACTTTTGTGCTGGGTAAGTAAAACTTTACCCAGTTCAAAAAACTCATATTGAACAAATTCCTACTTACCATAAGAATTACAGAATATAGCCCTCAAGATTTATAATTTGTGGCATATTCCATACTCATATGTATCTATATGAATCAAATGGACCATGATATGCTTAGAAAAATAACTGGAAATTCAGAATGAAACAAAGAAATGAGCCAACCAACAACAGAAAGAAAGAGAAATTAACAGGAATAAAATCCCTTAGGCATCTGCCCAAGAACTAACACAACACAATAAAGAATTCAGAACATTTATTGCAAGAGCTGAATAGCTAAATAATATTGAACTGGCAAAGCAGTAACAAGGATAACTGGTTAGATATATATTCTGCCAAAGTCATCAAACACTCCTCACAAACTGACATAAGTACTGCAATAAGCAATGCACCCCTTACCCATTTTTATGCCTTTTATACTGTGAAGGAAAAAAAAGGTAACAAAAAAAAAAAATACAAAAAGTGGACTACTACACACAAAAGAATAAAGAAGAAAAAAAGCTTGTGTTTTTGGTAAGAATAAAGTCACCTTCAGATTAGTGAAATTTGTTACTTTAAGACTGATATTTTACTGTGGCATAAGTAACTTTTTTGTTTCTCTGTAAGGACTTTTTTTCTTTTTTTTTTCTTTTTTTTTTCTTTTTTTTTCTGCATGCTATTTATTTGTGTAGATCATCTGACATGCCTTAACAAAAACCACCTAAAATATTTGGATTTGGATTTGCTTTGCGTGCAACTTAGATCTTATTAATATTAGGAATCACTCTGCTGGTTTGACTGAGGTGACATGATACTGGTACCTGCCAGGCATTGACCAACTATGATAATAAACAGTTAAACAGCAATAATTAGAGATTTAACCCTTTATTTCCCCCAACTAGCCTACCAGGAGAATGCTCTGTTACGTCATGAAGGCACAACACATTAAATATTCTGTGGCTATGATCTAAAAACACTTGTGTTACTACAACGTTAACACAGATGAAGATCAACACAAATGCTGCTGTTTCAGCAATACAAACTGTCTTAGGTATAGACACACACCTGCCCAACTGGAAAAAACATGGTCATTCTATTTTGCTCTTGTAAAATTTCCTCTATATATTCCAGCTGTGATCAAGGTCAGCTGCTAGTCAGTAAATGACAGATTGCAGCTAATTTGATCAAGGATTACAAACAGCTTCCCCTCTTACCCTCCACTATAAATATTCTTTTGTTTTGCAGTTTTCCTGTTTTATGAAACGTAATGGAATTTAAAAAAAAAAAAAAAAAAAACAAAAAAAACCGCTACATTTTTAAGCTCCTTTCATTTATTAATATCAAAAAAAAAAAAAAAAAAAAAAAAGAGAAGAAGGAATTCTACCTGAATGCTGGCACCATTTGCTACTACATAGAATGAAATATATTTTCTTTTTTCCTTTCTATGACCAACCTTCCTTCCCACCCTATCACTCTTTTTTTCTCTTTTAACACAAGTGTTTTGATTTCCTTGGAACATTGTGTGTCAGACAGACTACTAACACAGAAACACCATCACTGAAAATAAAAGCAAAACGACAGGAAGCAAATGAAAAGAAGTAAAAGGCAACTATGAAACACAGAAATATGCTACAGTATCTTTTCAAGTGAACCTTATAAATACACAAAAATTGTAAGCAATTGTTTCTATTTACAAGTATTTGAACACTGATCGGCTTATAAGTGCCCACTAATATTGTTAATAGCACAACAGGTTTAATGTTTACAGTTTTAGTTATTTTGTTTGCAATATGCTCTCAAGTATAATGGTCCCAGGCATAGATCAATGACAACAAAAGCACAATTTTCTAACTGGATATGCTTTTCAGTCATTGCAATCCACTGAACTTTCTTTCTCTCTCACTCTCCAAGTGCATCTTCTGTTCATAGCAGCAGTCCAGGGTCAAAAAAACAAACAAACAGAAAAGAATGATATTTGCAAACTGGAGAGATTTCTGCAGATTTTAATCTATTTAATAAAAGCACACAACTAGTAGAAACACTCTTTCATGTTGCAGGATATCATACCTTCCATGGTGCTAACATAGAGATATGCATATCTCTGCTATGTGAAGCATAGTTCTAGAGGTCTACCCAGTACGTAAAGCTCTGACACACACATCATATTAGCAAGTCTAAATGGGCTAAAGTCATTGGTCCAAAGTAACCATTTCTTATAGCTGGTGCTCCTTTGGACTCTCAACAGCTCCTGAGGCCTGTTTATAAGACTTCAAGTTGGCCAGAGGAATGTCAGTCATGTGGTTGCCAGCGTTGAAATGGCTCTCACTGGAACCATACTGCTTTCGGTCACTGAACTGGTTTCTGTTGCTATCTTCTTTCCAGGTCCTGGTCAATGTGTGTCCATTAACTAGTTTGTCCTTCTTAACCCATTCTTTCTGAGATGCAAAGGTGGAGAGAGGAGACTTTGGCTGCTGGTATGGGCCCAAGCTGGGAGGCATCCAACAGTTGTCTGAGTGACCCAAAACCAGGCATTCTTGAGTACACATCTCTGTAGCTTCAGCCAATCCTCGAGGTCCAAGAGGTCCATCTGTAGGAAAAAAAAAAAAAAAAAAAGGAGAAGGGAAAAAAAAAAAAAAAAAGACAATATTAGGCTGTGATATTTGGCATTAAATTTATACATATCTCTCCTAAGAAAATAAGAAGTGATTCCACAACAAAATATTGTGCTGATAAATCCTAGATACCATTTAATTCTGTTCAAAAGTAGTTGCTTTGTAGGTCATATATAGGGAGTATATGCATTGTATTTGCTCCTGTAGAATTTTCTCTGTATGTTCCAGCTCAGATCAAGGTCAGCTGCTACTCATTAAATGACAGACTGCAGCTAATTTGATCAAGGATTACAAACAAACATGTTTCCCTCTCATCCATCACCATAAATACATACAGGGAGTATATGTGCCACAGGTATATACATGACCAGAAACATATACAGGGAGTATATGTCCTACTTAGTGTCCAAAAGCGAAAATACAGTTCAATTAGCCCTAAGTTACCTGTTTCAGAACCTACTGTGAATAAACTTAACTCTCTCCTCACTTGGAATATTGTGTGCAGTTCTGGTGTCCTCAACATAAAAAAGACATGGAACTGTTGGAACAAGGCCAGAGGAGGGCCACAAGGATCATCAGAGGACTGTAGCACCTCCCATATGAATATAGGATGATAAAATTGGGGCTGTTGAGCCTGGAGAAGGGAAGGCTGCGTGGAGGCCTCATAGCAGCCTTCCAATATCTCAAGGGGTCCTATAGGGATGCTGGGGAGGGACTCTTCACGAGGGACTGTACTGAGAGGACAAGGGGTAATGGGTTCAAACTTAAACAGGGAAAGTTTAGATTGGATGTGAGGAAGAAATTCTTTCCTGTAAGGGTGGTGAGGCACTGGAATGGGTTGCCCAGGGAAGTTGTGAATGCTCCATCGCTGGTGACATTCAAGGCCGGGTTGGACATAGCCTTGGGTGACATGGTTTAGTGAGGTGTCCCTGCCCATAGCAGGGGGTTGGAACTAGATGATCTTAAGGTCCTTTCCAACCCTAACTATTATATGAGTCTATGATTCTCTCAGTCACACTAAGAAAATAGAGTTAGGTAGGTGGAAATGTTCGAGGAAGTAAACAAACCCTTGCAGATTCTGTGTGGGAATTAATGCTACTTGTTAAATCCTGCAGTTTGGATGTATTCCCTTCTGTTTTCAAATCTCTTGACTGCTGCAGAGCCTTGGTGAACTAACCGCCTACTGCAAACTGAGAAACATCTATAGTACCCAAAACAGGCTTGTCCAAAGGAATGTTCTCTATGTGGGATTACTCAAATGACCGCTAGTTTTACAGACTTGGGTTGATGCATAGTTCTAGACATTACCCAGTGGCTAAAACTCAGATGCACGCTCCCAACAAGAAAGAGAGAAGTTAAACCATGAAACACTTTAAACATTGCAACAGGTAGGAGAACAAGCTCTGTAAGTCTTCTGACCATTAAACATGTAAAACCCTGTGCTTGATAAAGAACTGTTCTCATACATTTTTTGCAACTCAGGAATATGAGTCCACAGGAGACAAAAAAATCTGCTGAATTACAATGCATACTAAACATCCAAATTTTTTTTCACATACTACAGAGGACGCAGCTGGCCAGCTGCAGGCATCTTGCAATCAAGCAGACAGGTCACCCATATCTTCACCAGCACTAAATTCCTCTCAGTCTTACTTCATTTTGAAATAGCTTAATTTGCTCATGTGATTAGACTAGATGTATGAGGAAGGGCAAATGAGGAAAAAGGCAGAAAAGTCAAGTTTTGTGTTCTTAGATATTTCTCAATATCTGCAATAAGCTTTGTCATGATTGCCTACTGATTGTATTACAATTCTGAGCAAAAATTTAAGATGCCTTTTCTTGACTTCAGAGTAAAAGAGCTGGGTAGTGCTTTTCAAGAATTAAGGAGATGTATTTCCTTGATTAAACAGCCCAGTGACAGAGAGGAAATTATAGATTTAGTTTTGAGTAAGAATAGTAGCAGATAGACATGAGTAGTGAAGTTACAAAGCAGTTTAAAAAAGCAGTACCAACCAGAAGAAAAATGCCAGTGGTATATCAAGAAAAAAAAAAACCTTTATCTTTAAAATAATATAGTTCAGACTCAAAATTATAAATAAGGACACTCTAACAAAGATTTCTGTGTTATCAGAATATTTCACTGTCTCGTACTCCATCATACACAATGAATTACCCTTAGTAGCAGATCTTTTTCTGAATACTGAAATTATCCTAATTAATTTTATGGAATTTGCTTTTCTTTCTGAGTTGTTTGTTGTGGGTTTGCACCTGTTTGTTTGTTTGTTTGTTCGATTTTTTAACTGGTACGTTGTAAATCCCAGAGATTATCAACCCACTGCTTTTGCACACAAATACAGAAAATTCAATCAGGTATATTTCTTTTTTATAATGTAATTAGCTAATCTTATCTCTGAGAAGCTCATCTTTGAATATCTAGAGACTATACAGTACACTGTTGATGTGACAGAATATAATAAACCTTAATTAAAGTTGCTTCTGCATTCCCTGTATAAGATAGTGTCCTATTGCTGACAGCTAGAGCATGAACAATGTACAGAACCAGTGCTGCTTTCCATTTAGATCAATACAAGGTGAAATAATTAAAGCAGAACCATTAGGAAAACAAAAGAAAAAGCAACTGCAAAGTAGGAGTTTAGCAGAAATTTCAGTGAACCTTGATTCTAAAATGAGAAGGATGATATTTCCCTGGGAGAGATTCTTTTTTGAATAAAGCCCTTATTTGAATTGTCTAGCATGAAGTTATATCCAACTTGAGGCAGGTACTTAATAAAAAAAACCCAATAATAAGGAAGCACTCATGGTACATTCTTAACATTTTCAAACATTAATCTAAGTTAAAAGTTTATTTTTCTTTCCTGACAACAGAAATTTAATTTTGATTACATTTTCCACCATTTTCAGAGGAAAATGGGAAGTGATCAGAATTATTTTCAACCTGCCTGCTCTCAAAGTACAACACTATGTTGCTGACCAAGGAGAAAAGGTATGACAAGGATTAATACTTTCAAAACACACACAAAAAAAACTTTCACTACAGAATGACACATTTCAAGAAATACAGTGCATGCACTTTGTGCTTCCAATCTACAATGAAAAGGAAGGTTAACAGAAGAGACTTCAGTACTACAGCTCTGAAGGGGGTAAGTTATTTTTCCTGTTTAGTTAAATAAATTTCAAGAGAGAAGACATTCATTTCCATTTAAAATTTAAATGAGTATTCAGCTGGATTATTTTGGACTAAATATGCATGTAGCCCTATAAGCTACAAGTCAAACCCTTCAGAAGATTTACTTTCTCTGCTTTGTGTTCTGTAGCAAAAGTTCTAGGCAGTTAATGCTGTTAAACTCAGAATGGATTTTAAACATCCTTTGCTTTAGCCATCTTTTAAGTTGATGAACTTCCGGGAGAGCACTGGAATATTTAGATATAGAATCATAGAGTAGTTAGGGTTGGAAAAAACCTTAAGATCATCTAGTTCCAACCCCCCTGCTATGGTCAGGGACACCTCTCAATAAACCATGTCACCCAAGGCTCTGTCCAACCTGGCCTTGAACACTGCCAGTGATGGAGTATTCACAACTTCCCTGGCCAACCCATTCCAGCGCCTCACCACCCTAACAGTAAAGAATTTCTTCCTTATATGCAATCTAAACTTCCCCTATTTAAGTTTGAACCTGTTACCCCTTGTTCTATCACTGCAGCCCCTAATGAATAGTCCATCTCCGGCATCCTTATAGCCCCCTTCAGATACTGGAAGGCTGCTACGAGGTATCCATGCAGCCTTCAACAACCTTCTCCAGGCTCAACAACCTCAACTTTCTCATCCTATCTTCTTCATATGGGTGGTGCTCCAATCCCCTGATCATTCTTATGGCCCTCCTCTGCACCTGCTCCAACAGTTCCATGTCCTTTTTATGTTGAGTACACCAGAACTGTACGCAATACTTCAAGTGAGGTCTCAGGAGAGCAGAGGGGCAGGATCACCTCCTTCAACCAGCTAGTCACACTGCTTTTGATGCAGCCCAGGATATGATTGGCTTTCTGGGCTGTGAAAGCACACTGCCAACTCATGTTTATTTTCTCATTAATCAATACCCCCAAGTCCTTCTCTGCAGGCTACTCTGAATCTCCTCTCTGCCCAACCTGTAGCTGTGACTGGGATTGCTCTGACACAGGTGTAGGACCTCTGCTACTCTGTTAGGATATCTGTTACGCTGAGAAACAGACAGGAACGGGTAGCAATGCTGAGATGGTCAGCTGTTCAGGAGGAACTACTCAGGATTTTTCGCTTTAACAAAATACCACTGTCCCATTAAGACTTGAAAAATTAATTACTGTGTGCAAATCCTCCTCCAGTCAACCTGCCCTATGCAAAGATTTCAGCCAAAGGCAAGCCCATGGTGGTCTCTGTAGCTGTTCAATTACAACTTTTGTATGAATGTAGGTCACACCAAGTAACAGTTACAGACAGAGTGAGGCAGAAGGAGAAGACTGCAGGAGACCATTAGCTGTATAACTGCTCAAACAACTGTTAGGTATAGTGTATATCTAACACACATTTCTACATATGCCTATATGCAAAAAATCTGTAAATAAAATGCATTTCCAAATCTGAGAATAGGTTCAGCCTCCTACTCAAGTGACATGCATATTTTCCAGTTCTCTGACTCATGCTTTCAAATCTGTATTAAAAGGGACTAATATTTGCCTTATTAAAATATGTGAGCCTTAAGTTTACAAAATACATTGTGACTTCATCTGTATATAATCAACAATTATTGTTTCAATAGCAAGAGAAAAAAATCCACATTTTTTTTACTGAAGATTATTAAAATAATGATACCATTGAGCTACCACAGGAATGATCATGCTTACTGATTCAGGAAGAAGGCAGCTTCATTCATAATGCATGTGATGTCTACCACACCTGTTTTCCAATTAAGGTCTTCAGATACAAGCATAATGTTTTTGTAAATATTATAGCTAGTAATGATGGTGATCATCATTTAAGAGACTCTATAAATATCCTAATGTAAGACACTGGAAAAAGAAATTTGAGACAGCAGGATCTCACATACAAAAAAAAAAAAAAGAATTCTCTGTAATTATGTTATCAAGTATAGATAGTTTATTCTTTTCTAAGACTCATTTTTTCCAGTTGCTATTTAGTAGCATAAAGTGAAATGATCATGAGCAGTATGGTGAGAAAGAGATCTGGGCGTAGCTTGTGCTGGAGTTGGCTGCTTAGTACTGAGAAAGTGTAATGTTGCTTTAATGGTAACTATCTCTCTCCTCCACTACTGCTGAACAGTAGTTTTCACCCAATTTTCTAAAGTTGTTTTATTACCACATACAATGACACCACTTAAAATACTTGTTGCTGCTGCTTTAATATTATAATTGCAGTAATTTGTTTCCTTTCTCTTCATAAAAATGTCACTGAAATTTCTGTATCAAGCTTTTCCACTCTAAAGTACTTTATTGATATGTGTGCTGTTTGTTGTTTTTTTTTCTTAAGTATTTGTTCTCTGAACAATCCATAATCCGTGAGACTGGTTATCAGTCTTGGCTGCTTGAATATATAATGACACAAGTACTGATAAAACTGTACAAGCCATCTGTCTCTGGAGTTAAACGTTTTGAAAGCAAACACAAAACTGCATAACAAACACTCCCTTAAATTGTCTTTGTAAATATTTACATCAGATCTTACCCAAAAATGCTTTTTTGTTGTTATTTTATTTTGTTAGCAGCTGTCAAGCAGATGCATGACTTGCCTACTCTGCGGACAGGTGTAAGAAGGAAAATAACGTTTGCCACTCAAGAGTTGATCATACCTTAATGCCGGAATTTCTGTGTGGTCTTTTATCTCTTTTTATTATACCCAGAAGCTAAACTGCTGTTTCATTGATTAACTTCCTGCTGCAATTAGCAACTAGCTTGTGGTGTGCTGACCAGCTGCTTTTCAACCTGTTTCTCCAAAACTCTCTCCTTAAGTCAGAATATTCATTCTTTAATTCTGAAAGAGTCAAGACCACAGGATAAGTTCCCCTTAGTGAGACTTTTTGGCCTCAGAAAAAAAAAAAAAAGAGTAGGTACTCTTTGCCTGAGGGATACTAACATAAAGTATAGTAGATTTGAACGCTGCCACAGTTATGTTTCAGGCAATAATATTTATTTAACTTTTCATATTGTACCTTAAAAAAAAAAAAAGAAAACAATAGCAACATTTTCAGTTATATTTAACCTCAAATACAGAAAGCCATTTTAGGCTTTCATGGGCTACTTTACTAAATGACCTTATCTGATACCACAGTTTTTTACAGCCTTCCCCGTATCTATTGGAACTAAAGTGACATCATTACATTTCACAGATGTTTTGCAATTGCTGTATTTAGTAAGTATAAAACCTGGAAAACAGTCTATAATGAAAAAGATTCTTTTGACTTTTTTTTTTTAATGTTGAATATCAGGCAAATAAATGAGATTGTTCTTTATTTCTGAACTGTAGAAAAAATATAATCCAAGACTACAAAGCCACATACATGCTGTGCTGAATGTGTTTTCTTTGTATTATTAATTAACTGCAAGATTCAATGACTACTAAAAATATATTTTTAGTGGCTCCTTCCATGGTCATTTCACCTGGCACAGTCAGTGCTGATAAAATCATATTCTGTACACAAATCACCTTGTTCAAGATCCTTGGATTCCTACCATTGCTGCTGTCAGTTTTGGTAGACTTAACCACCATCATCTTGCAACCTGCTGCTTCTCTCCACCCTTCCTGGAACTGCATCCTCTGTACTCAGGTACAGATCAAGAAACCCCTGCTAGTTCCTGTTCTCTGTCTTGGCTCAAGCTTATTTTTTCATCACCACTGAACTAAATAATAACATAAGGTTAGCTTATATCTGCATTACTTAGCAGAGATAAGCTGCAAGAACCCTTAATTAGCACAATAACAGGCAGGACAGGAAGGAGAGTTGCAAAAGTGGGTGCAAGGTACTGCCTAGAATACAGAAATGCATCCACTAAAGTTTTTTCTGAAAAGACAGGGAAACCTGGAAGAACAAGCTTTTCTACGCAATTCTATGGAGTGCTTAGCTGATCCAGATGGGTTCCACAGAGATGTAGGTGTTTAAGATCCAAACTATAAATTCAAAAATTTTGACTTATTGGGCATTTTGAAATGTAATACTATTTAACTGCTTGAAATTCTGTTTCTACACAGAACTGCCTCAAAGATTACTTCATGTCTAAATCATTTCAGATTAAAAAAAAAAAAGTAAGTGTTCACTTCCCCTTGCATCTTGAACACCCAAATGCGTTTGGTATATAAAGAGTACAACTAACATATGCCAACAGGTTGTAGCTTTGAACAGTACAGCAATACAGTAGCCTGGGTTTTTTTCTCCTCCGGTTTATACCCATAGATTGATCACAGATAGGACACCTGCCTTTTGTTTCAAACATCTTGCAGAGGCCACCTGTGGGTAGAACATTTCTGGAAGGCTCAGCTCCCTTTTCTTCCTGATAGATTCTGGTCCTTCCCTCTTATACATGGACAAGAACCAACCTTCACCTTGGTAGCAAGTGCTCCTCTGAGAAATGAAAAATTATTATGACACACTGCAAAGGACGGAAATTTTTACACACCCAAGGAATGCTGAAATTACGATTCTACTACAGAAAAGGTAGCTGCTAACATCATGATCACACAGAAGGTATTCTATATTTCTTATTTCAAGTTTCTTTCATTTATAGCTGCATTACAGAAGTTACAATGAAAGTGTTTGCTACTTAGGTTTTTATATTTAATTTTTTTTCTGTTATCCTTCCTAGAAGTTTAATACAATCATCATTTACAAGTTACACCTCCATCAGTAATGGCTCTGTTGTCAACATGTTATTTTTATCTGGCCTAACATTCTGTGCCTACTTCCAGTTACTTTCTCTGCATTGACATACATGTATTTACTGTAAGGGTGGTGAAGCACTGGAATGGGTTACCCAGGGAAGTTGTAAATGCTCCATCGCTGGCAGTGTTCAAGGCCAGGTTGGACAGAGCCTTGGGTGCCATGGTTTAGTGGGAGGTGTCCCT
>JASSUY010013308.1:0-10564 GCA_032466535.1 Forpus xanthops | reverse complement strand
CATGGTTTAGTGGGAGGTGTCCCTGCCCATAGCAGGGGGGTTGGAACTAGATGATCTTAAGGTCCTTTCCAATCCTATCTATTCTATGATTCTATGATTCTATATGAACCTCTACTCATTTCAATGTGTGCATGTTCAGGAAGTAGACATGTACCACAAAGTCTTTGAATCACTGGAGCCTAGAGAAAATTTCAGTTCCTTGCACTTTCCAAGGCCAGACGCCTTCCAAGAAAATACCTTCATTTTACAACATCCTTGAGAATAAATAAAGCCTTCGGTTTTCCTAGACCTGCTTACCTAGACATTCTTTGGAAGGAATTTTGTGGCCTCCTTCTGCATGTGGGAACAAATAGGCTACTATAACTACTCTCCAGCTAGATGCAGAGCAGGTGCCACAAGACTAAGTTTGCATGTTGCTATGCCTAAGCAAATACATATAGGAAGTAGTAGGAACTTCAGCAGTGTTTAGTATTTTAGAATTGTTAATAGTACCATGAAGTCTTCCAAACCAGCTTGACCAGCTTGCTTGGAAATAGAAAATTCAGTCTACAGGCAGGCCACATTTACATCTGCTCCTGCCATCTGAACACTCCCATGAAGTTACTTCAGCTGTATGTTACTACATTTCTGGTTTAGTTCTGTGGCTTTTATAACAGAAATTATTTAGCACCGATTTTTTTACAAGAGTGTAGGAAGATGCCACAGGAGACTTTTGAAAGCAGTCATGGTCTGAGCTCACACTAAACAGCCCAAACTTGGATAATTCAGTTCTCTTCACTGGTGATAAAAATCCAGCTCTGCTACTGATCATGGATGTACTACATATTGTTTATATTCAGATCTCTATGCTATTCTTCCTCCCCTCCTCCAGCTCCTCCCAGAATTTAACTGAGTGAAACTTTATAACTTGGAGTAAAAAACTGTAGGTTCACTGCATAATCTAGTGGTTCTTTCTGGTCTAAAAATTCTCTGTGTCAACAAATACTAACATAAAACTTTATTTTGCATAACTTTCCCTGACAAATGTAGAAAATTGTAGCATATTCTTAAGAATTACAGAAGATGCAAAATAATATATGGGATAGTTATTCTGGTTTAATGCACTCTGTCATTACAAAAAAAACAAACCAAAACAAACCCAAATAAGCAAAAAACAATAACAACAACAAAAAAAACACAACACAAACCCCTGCAGTTTGTATTCTCAAGTTAAGTGTCACATTGTGAATGCAGACAGTCACCTTGCAGGGCGAGCAGGAGAAAAGAAATGCAAACAGGATTTGGCAAAAACCTGTTTTGTTAACAAATAAATAAAGATTAAATGTTTTACACATCTCTCATACAGATTTCATTCTTTGGTCACAGATGAAAAGTCAACATTTGCAAATGGAGATAGTCCAAATACAATAATATGTGAGCAGCCAAAACAGCAGATTCTCTCCCTGAGAGGATATTGTTATTTAGACAGACTTTACGGCATACAAAGAGCAAACAGCATATCTTTATAAATTTGCACCCATCTTTAGCATGGCATGGAACTCACCCATCTTTTCATCTGTTGAAACTACTCCTATGAAGAATGTTATCTCATCTAATGTTATTTTCTCAAAATAAGCTTTTTTTTCTTTTGTTGGTTTTTTTTTTTTTTTTTTTTTTTTTTGTTTTTTTTTTTTTCCTACATACATTTTGTTTTAACAGGACAATCTAGCAAATCAAAACGCCACAGAATTGAAATTAACTTTCTAAATCTGATTGGATGACTCACTGAGACCAAAGCACAGTGAGTGTTCAAATATTTGAAATAATAATCTTTTTTAGCATTAATCTTTTTTCACTGTGTAGCTCTTCATATTGCTGCCTAAAAAAATACTTATTCACCATGACATACCAAAAAGTGATGATGGATGGTGATAATAAAATATTTATAAAGCACCCCATGGTCACAATCATTTACAATCTTTTTTCTCTTACATCCAAATATTTATGTTACTTGATCAAAATATTGTGTTGAATTGATTTACAGGCAACCTGCTGAGACAGCACCACTTATGACATGGTCACATTTTCTGATCTATTAATATACCCAAAGTGGATGCCAGTCAAAAAACAACTTGAGTCTCAATTATTTGGAAGATTATATTAACTGTTTATCATAAAATCAAATTATGGTAAGTAAATTCTACAAATTGCATGAGAGAAAAGAAGTATTCAAGGTGGAAAAAAGAGTATTAATCAAAATGAGAAAAACTGGCAGAATATTGTGAAACTAAGCTGAAGAGTACTTATTTCAACAGTGCACAATTTTATAAACCTTTTTTGCAGCTGATAATGCCTAACTAGTAACTCACATAAAGCAGAAAAAAGTAAAACCAGTCAACATTAATTTGATTTGATTTTCATGATTTTTAAGAGGAGTTAAATTAAAGAGTTGTTTCTCCTGATCGCTTTCTAACTTACGGTAAAAGCCTGACCTTCTGACTTGTGATAAATGCAGATAATTACTTGAGGGTACGTGTAATACCTTGTGATTTTATCAAAGTAAAGTTTTCCTAATCCAGAATTGAATAAAAGCACAATCCACCATCATATGATGAGCTGGCTATTTATATAATCATATATATAATGCGTTTTATTTGTATATATATCACATATACTTTCTATATTTTTTATTTTATACATATTTTTATATATATTCTATCTAACCATCTAAATCTTTTATCTTCATTTAATAACAGAATGCAATTAATAAAGTGATGCACATTGAAGTGAATGGAATCACTCACAAAGTGAGCACATAAATTTCCGTGCTCAAGTTGGGTATGCAGACATCCTTACCTCCTTCTGTTATCAATGGAGAAAGAAACATTTGCACAAAGTGATTCAGCTCTCTGAAGACCTGATTCACTTTTTGGAAGTGTAAGTTTCTGTCCGTTCCTAAAAAAGGGATCAATGGATGGGAATTACATCTAGCTCTGTATTTATAAAGAGTCCAGATATTTGCCACCATTCCAGAAGATGATACAGAATCATAGAATAGTAAGAGTTGGAAAAGACCTTAAGACCATCTAGTTCCAACCCCCCTGCCATGGGCAGGGATGCCTCTCAATAAACCAATCTCTCTAACATGGCCTTGAACAATGACAGGAATGGAGCATTCACAACTTCCCTGGCCAACCCATTCCAGTGCCTCACCACCCTAACAGTAAAGAATTTCATCCTTATATGTAATCTAAACTTCCCTTGTTGAAGTTTCAACCCATTACCCCTTGTCCTATCACTACAGTTCCAAATGAATAGGCCATCTCCAGCATCCCTATAGGCCCCCTTCAGGTACTGAAAGGCTGCTATGAGGTCTCCACACAGCCTTATCTTCTCCAGGCTCAATAGCCCCAACTTCCTCAGCCCATCTTCAATAAGAGAGATGCTTCAGTCCCTTGATCATCCTCGTGTCCCTCCTCTGGACTTGTTTCAACAGTTCCATGTCCTTTTGATGTTGAGAACACCAGAACTACACACAATACTCCAAGTGAGGTCTCAGGAGAGCAGAGCAGACAGGCAGGATCACCTCCTTCGACCAGCTAGTCACACTCCTTTTGATGTAGCCCAGGATACAGTTGGTTTTCTGGGCTGCCAGCACACACTGCCAGATCATGTTAGGTTTCTAATTGACCAACACCCCAAAGTCCTTCTCTGCAGGGCTGCTCTCAATCTCTTCTCTGCTCAACCTGTAGCTGTGCCTGGGATTGCTCCGACTCAGGTGTAGGACATTGCACTTATCATGGTTAAACTTCATAAGGTTGGCATCTCCACACAAGCATGTTAAGGTCCTTCTGGATGGCATTCTTTCCCCCCAGCATATAAACTGAACCACACAGCTTGGTGTCATCAGCAGACTTACTGAGGGTGCAATCCCACTGTCCATGTCCTGGTTCATGCTAATGAAACCCAAATCATCTATTAAATTTTAGCAGTTTTTTTTAGTTAATCTTTGATGCGTCATTCAGTAATTCATCTCAATATCTCCAGTTCTCTTGTAAGTAAGACTCAAGCATCGTTAATTTTTCTGTAAACCTTGAAATATCATTTATATTCTGCCTAAGAAAAGGGTTTCTTTATTTCCATTGGAAGTTTTTTGGCTTTCTTCTTTTTTTTTTTTAATATGAGGCATTGTATTATAATAAGATATAATTTCTTTTCTAAAAGGACGCCATATTTTAAGTTTGCATAAAACTTTGTTCTTTCAAGAAAGTTATAGAAATAGCAATAAGCTGTGTTCAACAAACTTTATTAAAAAGACTGCAGAACTACAGAGTCTCTAAAAAATAACCTTACTGTTCTTATAATTCACCAAAGTAATGCATAAAGAAGAAAACAGGATAGTGACCACAGAAAGAGTTATCTTATTTAATCATGAAGAGTATCGCCCTTCATTAAAAATAACTTTGATGGAAAAGGTTATTTCACCATAAGTATACAACTTGCACTGTCTTACTACCTTTCCAGACTTACAGGAATTTAGTCCTAAATTTCAGTATATTTCTGCATTCCTGTAAGCTTTTCTTTTTCTCAAATATCATGGTTTAAGCCCAGCCATAAGTCAGAACCACACAGACGCTCTCTCACTCCCCCTCTTCTTCCCTGCCGCTCCCAGAGGAATGGAGAGAAGAATCAAATTAATGTAACTCTCACAGGTTGAGATAACAGTCCAGTAACTAAGGTATAACACAGACCACTGCTGCTACCACCAATAATAATAATGTTAAGTGAAAGAACAAGGTGTGGAATAATTAGGAAATGTGGGATAATTAGGAATGAAACTTATATTTGAAAATGCAGCATTGTCCATACATAAGGGAAAACGGACTTTCAGGGCCTCTCAGGGCGAGATGCAGCCACACCTGGTATACCAGGAATATGCACCCCACAGTGGTTCACGTGGCAACACAGAGGGTAGAGAGAGATGGAGATCTCACGATTACACTTTGTCCTAACTTCAGCAAAAAGATGGGAACTAGGTGGTGGAAGAAACTGATAAGCTGCATACTTACTCCCCCGAGCCAGCAGCCTTTCATCTTTTGACAGAATGACATCCTCTGTGTGCACTTTGCTTCATTATAATGGCATTATAATGAATTTACATGCAAGATATACTCCCATCTCTAATGCGCCCCCCCCTCCAAAATGAGACCACCCCTCTCTAAGCATGTGCTCTGAATTTTTGGTGTCACATACCTTTAAAGCGAAGTGAGAGAGATTTGCACCAATAGTAATAAAGGTATGTGTGACTAGAGACACTCAAGCTCGACCTTGAAGGTGAAAATAATATAAAATTACCCAAGAAAGAGGGGGATATTGGGGAAGATACCATTGTGGACGAGTCAAGGAAGATAACATCAACAGACACCTGGGACTGGTTGATGGGCTGGACCGCTCTTCTTCCCCCTCCCAGGGACACAAGCGGTTAAGACTTGCACTGTATCCAGTGCTTCTCCAGGAAAAAATTAGAATCTCTATAGAGTTACTTTTACTGTTACTTTTATATTTTAGAGCCAGGCTGTGTTAACCTTATCAAGCACTTGTATTCATGTAGCTATTATTTGCATGTGGTTTTGTAGGCAGTATTTATCACTGGCAATCTATTAGAACCTGTACCTGTTGCATTGATAAACTGTACTGTTTCAGTAGCCATTCACAATAAACTGCACTATTTCAGTGACTGATCGCACGTACCTCACTGAATGTGACCTTATATCTCAATGTGGCCGTGAGGGTTCGTGAGCACAATTGAACCAGCAGTGTGGTGCATTATCAGTGAATAAGGAATCAGTATGCGCCTGGACTGATAGTTGCACCTGATTGCTCACTATCAGCGAATCTGGATCAGATGCACCCGGACTGGTAGTTGCATATTAGAACTGTCCCTGTGGCACATTATCAGTGAATCCGGAATCAGTATGAGCCCAGACTGATAGTCGCAGCTGATTGTGCACTATCAGTGAATCTGGATCAGACGCGCCTGGACTGGTAGCTGCATTTTGGGGCTGTTCCCTGTCCCTCTAATAAGATAAGGGGCGCTATTTTCTCCTCTTTAATGTAACACAGGGGAAGAGATACAACCACTCACCACCTGCTGACTGACACCCAGCCCAATTGAGCAGTGATCTAACCCTTCCAGGTAATTCCCCCTAGTTTATGTAGCGGGCATGATGTGCTGTGGTATGGAATACCTCTTCGGTTAGTTTGGGTAAATGTCCTGTCTCTGCTTCCTCCCGGCTTCCCCTCCTCCCTGGTAGAGCATGAGATTCAGAAAGTCCTTGGTCAGACTAAACATTACTGAGCAGCAACTGAAAACATTGGTATTATCAGCACTGTTCCCAGGCTGGAAGTCAAAAAACACAGCACTGCACTAGGTACTGAGAAGGAGAAAAATGATTGCTACTGCTGAACCCAGGACATCAAATAAAACAAACCAAGATTTTTGAGGCATTCCTGGATGGGGTTATTGGCTTGTTTCTCTCCAAAAGTAACAAGTCTGGGATTTTATCTTGAGGAAAATAATTCCACATTATTAACTCCAGGACCTTCATAAAATTTTCAACTTAAAGCCATCACCAGGAACAATCAGTGTAGCTTCAATTCAAATTCTATCACTCAGCTGTATTTTTAAACATTTAGCCTTTTTTCTAAGTGCTATTTCTTAGCACTTGATTAACCTCTGTATAGCAGCAAATGCCAAAGTAAATATTTTCCCCATAATTTTTGAACAAAGAGGAAAAATCAGTAGTCTACTTTTATCAAAAAAATAAAAAATGGGAGAAAAAAAGACAATATTAAAAAGTTACAAATCTTATACTCCAGATGACAGTTCATCTAAGAGCAAAATAAAAATGCAGACGTGTATTATGGTGTTTAAAAACATAACGCTAGTTAAGAAATACAATTAAGACTTTTTGCACAGAAATAGGAAATGCATCCTGTAATGAGGTTAATTACAGATATCTAATCAAACATTAAATTCAATTTGAAATGCATTTTTCTCTATGAAGCCCTATTAGCATGCATGTTTCACTTCCCTTTTCTGTTTTCCTATTTTCCTTAAGTACAATTCAGGCCAAAACTGAATTTAGGTTAAACTGAATTTGTTGCAAATTTGTGGCAGATGCCTCATGTGTAAGTGCTATTATGTAAATAAGTCATTTAACTGACTTGAAAAGACCTTTTGAAATACACTTCTCATTGCAGATTTAGAACCTAAATCTGGCAACTGCTTTTCCTACCTTAGGCTACCTGAATCTGAATAACTGAAGTACATAACAGATGAAAGTTCTTAAATGAGGTGCCAAGAAAGGTTGATTTTATTGATGATTTTGTCTTCCATTCTAAACAGAAATGTATGCTTGATGAATTTCACAGGACACAGATGTCAGAGATGCCATTAAACTAATCCAAAGATGAAAGAACCATTTCCTAATTCTGCTTGTATAATGGCACCTCATTTAGTTCATTTTCTAAAATTCATCTTAGTGCCAGTTTTATTGTCAGAATTGCAGGCATTTTACACTCAGAATACTAAAAAAAGTGCTTTCCTTCATTTTCTCTGAGCTACACCTATGCTACAGTTCCTTTAAAAACTATTTTCTTTTACATCTTTTTTTCAGAAGACATATCCATAAGTGTCTTAATGAACTTACATAGTTTACAGTAAAACTCCCATTAAACAAATGTTCCTGAGTAAATTTTGTTAAACATGCTTGAAAATTAAACTATGCTGCATTTAGTTATTACATTCAATATCCTGAAAATTAATATAGAAGCAATGCCTGTACACACTATTTTCTGAATACTTTCAGTTAGTCTTAACGTAATCCTTGGCAAGAGCTGTACTTCTGGGCTTTCAATATTACCTAGAAGACTGAAAAAGAAAAATCTTAGTGATTCTATAAAGGAAATCAAACCATATCTCGCATGAAAAGAGAATCCACATTTAATGGAGGCTGAAAAACTTTGTCTCATTATTTTTATTTAATGAAACATCTCAGCAAACCAAGCCTTCCAGACCTCTTGCATTTATTCTTTTCTGTGTTATATTTATTCATGCAAGAGAAGCTCTAAAGTAGGCCATTATAATTTGCATCCAAATCTAAGTACATAGTAAAAAGATTGTTTGAAATGAGTGTTGAAAGTACACATATGGTAGCTCTCCATTAACATATTTAGGGAAATATCCTGGATGGCATCTCCAGATGCCTGAACTTTTTTAGACAAACAAATAGAAAAATATTATTTATCTTTAAATAGATCAAAATGGTTTGAGAGAGACACTAAAAGAAGAATTGTTCTGATGAGCACAGATCAGGAATGGTTACAAATGATAACAACCTCTTTATGTTCTCATTTATGATTATGTACAGCCTGGTTTCCCGAGTAAGCAAAAAGCACTCATTGACAGTTTGAGAAATTTTGTTTATGTGGAAAGGAATTTTGCGCAGGAGCATACCAAGAAAAATTGTTGATTTACTTTCCTAAAACCATGGTTTTCATATAATACCAAAAGACAAGATTTAAGACTGCTTACCTCTTTAGAAACTTATATTCCTTACCCAATCATGTAAGAATTTCACAATTCCTATAACATGAGAGTTGCAAATACTCCGCAGTTCACTGGAGTTTCTTTTAGGTTACAGTTTGAAATATAAACTGTAATTTCATATATTTGAATTTACTGGTTTTATTCTCCATCTTGTGACAGTAATTTAAAAAAAAAAAGAAAAAAAGAAAAAATCAATGCATAATATAATTTTTGGCTCATACTCAATGAGATATGTCATAAGCTTGCACATTCAAGCTTCCGAAAATAATGGGCAATATAAACAGTTTTGTGCTTACTCAGTGTGTTGTAGAATTGAAAAACTGTGAAGGAACTCAGATTAACAACCTATATGAAATAATGCATATTCCTTCCGGCATAAAAAAAGTGCTGATTTACCAAAAATACAAAAAATCAAATGAAGAATTCCAGTTGCCGGATTTAGTTCACATAACATTTCCACTGCTTCACCTCCCTGGCAGGAACTGCACTACAGATGTTAATTACTATTTATAGAATGCCTTGTCAAAACACCTAAGAATTATTGTTCTGTTAATGACTTTGTCCCAAGCTTGAATTCAATGACAGATTTGAGCTGAAGAACACTGAAAAGGATCACTGACACTTGGTTAGCACACATCGCCTTTCCCTGCAAAGCCCAGCTAGTAATGCATGGCTTTGAGCCAATAATTTAGCTTTAGCATAAGAACTACTATAAAACGGTAGTTATGGGGGAATTAACAGTCACATTTAAGAAGACTATTAACCTATCAAGCAAGTTAACTTATTAAATGGTAACTTCAGAGGCAGCAAGTAAGTCAGAAATAATGCCAAACACTTAAGAGCACAATGACCTCTCTGAGATACCAGAATACTTTATTGGTAGACAAACAAAAGTATTCCAGGCCATTTTATTTGGTGGCATAACAGAGACAGGCAGCTGTTTCTCCACATATTCATTGACACATACTGGCTCTTTTTAAAATAGGTTGGAGTTTTGCTACTGCCTTCGCTGAGGGTAAAACTGTGTCTTTTGTCTCTCTAGAACGCCAAATTAATTTTACCAGAAAGCCTGATTTACGAAGGCATGCACTGAAGGAAACAGATCAATTCCCTTGTGAACTACAAGCCATTCCTTTAGCATTTAGCTTCCCTATATACTACACCAATTCTTCGTTTACAATTTCTTCAGCTGAAGACTTAACTTTTTCGAGGTTGTCTATATATAGTTCTGCTTACTCTCTTTTTGACATGTTCTCAACTCAAGCCTCATCAGTATTCCTGTGTGTTTTTTTTTTTATTAAAAAAAAAATTTCCTTCCACCACCTTCTCAGCTGCCTGGATGGTAAATTCTTCTCTTACACATTTATAACATTGATTTTAGTTACCAGACTTCACTTAACATGGGTGAGGGGCTTCTTTTTGCACTTCATTTAGGTATAAAGTTTAAGATTACCTAAATACAGAGTCATAAAGTGGGATTCATTCCACCCTAGAGTTCAGCTCTAGAAACAGTCATCTGAATTTACTATGCAGAGAAGGTGTTTCACCTTATATACTTGTATCTTTAAAGATCAAGGTGATGAAGTGCTACAGAGGAGACAAGTATAGGTCTAAGATTCAGATTCAGGTTCAAAATACAGCTATCTACAATTTACATATCTACATGGGAACTAGAGAAACATGTATTTTCTAATCTCTTATTTTAATTAACAGAGATCCTCTCAATCCTATTGATCTAGTTAATACAATACAGTAATTCACCAAACCAAATGTACAGAACTGAATCTGAACAGCTCACTGTTTTAATTGTTTTGACTAGATCTCCATTAAAAACAAGTTAAGGCACTGTCGTAGTTTGAGGCCCCCCTCAAACAGTTCTGTGCACCCCCCCCTCTTTCTTCCCCAGTCCCGGTGAAATGGGAAGGAGAATCCAAAGAATGCAACTCCCACAGGTTGAGATAAGAACAGTTTACT
>JASSUY010013307.1:0-32990 GCA_032466535.1 Forpus xanthops | reverse complement strand
AGCCTTCTGGATCAATACAGCGAGTTAATTGAAGCTTCCCGTAGAAAATATCTGTTTCACCTAAATGAAGTCTTTTTCTTGGGAAAGACTCAGAAAATAACTCCATACCATTATTTCTTCATATGTCCTGCATGAGAATGCCATTCATTTTGGTGACCTATTTTAGTAAATATATTTGGGTAGACCACAGTATCTTTTCCAATTGTTTTTTGTGATTCTGCTTAGATGCTACACGCAAGGGATGCCTGAGAAATTCCTTGTGCTATATTTCCTCTCTGGGTAGACTTTTTTTTACTGCTCTGAGCTGTTGCTGAAAGTAGATGAACATCAAATCCTAGAAAATATTGTAATTGTCTCCCTAAAAAAGAAAAATCCCCTACAAAAATAAAACAGCTTTCAATATCAGAATATCTCTAAAAAGAAATATATAGTGTTCTGATGAGTCCAGCTGATCTAGCGTGGAATTGGAAAATGACAACCAGAAACAGAGTCCCGTCACTCTGCCATAAGTGTCCCTACCGTGTTGTGTACTCTGAGTGGGTTTGTAGTGTCAGTCACATATCACAGGGTGCTTTCTAACACACAATTTAAAGTGAGACTTACAAAAATGTCATGGCGATCTTGAGGGGTCGCATTCATCAGTAAGATGTAGGATACACAAAAACTGTAACTTCCAGATACCATTAAGAATACATAGTTTTTCCTCCTATCCATATTGCTAATTGTTGCACCCAAAAGAAAGCTTCAATATCAGGCAGAAGAGATTAATGGGTTAATTGCGGGTGGGTACAGATTGTAAGACATGGGAGGAAGAAGGAAGGAAAAAAAACTGTGAAAAATAGTAGCATTGTTTGAGAAATCAAAGTGGAAGTAGCTTAGGAAGAATAGTAAAAGTAATAAAGAACTGCAGTTATACAGAGATGTAGGCTTTGCAGTAAGCTTTCAAATCCTCTTTGCCTAAAGCAGATAAAGTGCCTGAAGAGGGTATTTCACAATATCTCTGCAAGTTCTTGGTCTCAAATCTCAGGAGTGAAGGAAGGCATCTTACTCACGTATAAAATGGATGTAGCTGAAGTGAATGAACAATGAACAGCCACTTGGCCACATGGGGGGGACTGGTGGTTAGGCACCAAAATTATTGAAAACAGACTGTTCAGCACCTATGCAAGGATAGAAGGTTGGATTGCTTTTTATACAGAAGTCAAAGCTCAGATGTTACAACTCTGCAGCTGTAGCAAATGACATGGAATTAGAATATGTTTGTAGAAAATCTATTAACAATTACAAACTGTTTCAAAGCCTTCCTTCTCCCTTTCTCTTTCATGAGTGTTTCTTAATTAGACTATTTTTCAAATGTGGTTGCTAGCTAATGAGAGCCTTCGAAACACAACAGGGCTAAATTGGCAATGATTGTGAAAAAATGCCCGAGTTTTTTTTGCTTTAATCCTTCATGCCAAAGAAACTGATGTTTTCCTTACTTCCATAACTTATTTCAGAAAATTTGGTCACCTCAGAATGAGTATCTGCAGACAAACAAGAAGACTGTTTGCTATAAATGCACCCTCACCCAGTTTTTGTTCTCAGCTGCTCAGCATGGGTATATTAGTGCAGGAAAACAAGCAAATCCTACTGTAGCTAGAGTTCATTACAGAGCTGTAAGTATTTATCACTCACCCCTTTAAGCACACTTTCCCAACAATGCAAATGCAGAGCTACCTACCAACCTTGTACTCCCTGGTGCACATTTTTATGAAAAACGATGTTTACAGTGCTCTTGCTGCCCATACATGAATTACTTAAGCTTCTTTAAGCAGGTGTGGATTGAAGCTTTCCTGACTAAAGTGCACACAGCAGTGAAGTGAAGCTTTTTCCCTGGAGACATTTTCATCGAAGGAAGCCCAGGAGGTATAATGCTGAGGGGCACAGAAAGGCAGTTTCTGTCATGGGAACACATCCTAAAGCAAGTGGATTCAAAAGAAGTGGAGGGTGAAGAGAGGGCAAAAAGGGTAGGGTATATGGCAGGAGTTTAATTTCAAGGGAGGGCACTGTTAGTGTAAGGAGCCACAGGGAAAAGCAAGGCATTAGTGAGAAGTCAGAAAAGCCCTGAAAAAACATGTGAGCTGGCAAGGTAGAGGAGAAGATAAGGACAGAAGCATAACTGCATGCTTTGGAGTTACAATGAATGTCAGATAGAAAAAGGGAAACTAGTCTATGTGCCTAACATGACCTACAAAGTGAAATAGAAAAGTCGGCGATGGAAACAGGAATAAATCCTTGATGCTGCTCAAATGTCTGAGGGATAAAGAAGAGATGCCAGGAGAAAGAAACTGCAGGTTACAAAAATGCAGGTTCTCCAATGTTTCTCTGGGTATATCCTTTTTTCTTCTTAAAAAATCTAAATGTGGAGGGCTGTCACAGCTTAATGGTTCAACATTCCTGGACTTAGCTTGGCTTTAGCCAGAGGTAATGAGATCCCCGAAATTCCTGACCCTGTGGAGAGTCCAGGTCAGTGGGACTACATGGGAAGTTGCTGCTGGTCCTCCCACTACCAAAACCTTGCCACATATGCCCAACAGTGACTTATAGCTAGGATAGGTCCTAAGGGTACTCAAGATGGAAAATGGGACTGCTTTGATCACAAGTTAAATCAAAGAAAACTAGAAGGCAGGTATTACCTCATCCATAATTGTAGGACTCTGACACTACCACCATTAAAATAATTAGGATAAAACCCAAAGAGCATCACAGAACGTGTCTCACTGTCTGCCCTGAGCGGTGGAGCACAGTGATGAGGATTCTATGGGGGTTTACAGGTTTGGGATCATAAGTTGGGCTTGCAGGAGCAGGCAATTGAGGGTAAGAGAAATGATGGCAAGTATAGGAAGGGAAAAAGACACAGCATATTACTTTTCAGGGCATTGTTATAAAGTAAGACAAATATAATCTGACAACTTGACGCTTTTCTATGCTTTCCTATGTATATATATGTATGTATACATAGATATATAGGTAGTCTTTCTTTCACATGCATAGTTATATCTCAACAATTTCTTAGAAAGTTTCTTCCCTGGTACTTTGCATGTTTTATTCCCAAGACAAGAGAAAAGGGGTGGAAACAAAACTGTTCTCAATACAAATCAGATCAGCCCCTTCAGTTTCTTTGTTATGGTAATTGGTAATTACAGGAAAAAAAAATATCTTAATTTAAGATGAAGATTGCTCCAAGTACCTTCCCTACACATGATCTGTCAGCAGCCCACCTATGGATGACACCTACACTGGAGGTTAGAACAGGTCATACGAGCACTCTGAGCAGCCACCAGCCATGGGTCTCTGCTCTGCTTTCCCCAGCATCTGGGGAAAAGCTACAGCAATACTGAGACTTTGGGAGTTGAAATGGGATCCAATGGGAGGCAGCTCTGGTACACATTATGCTTTCCTCCTTGTTTAGATCAGTGGATTGAAAATTGCATGGTGCTGGTGAAGCTTTTGAGCAAAAGTCAGAAGCTTAAAGAGGGTTAATCCCTCTAAGGGAAGAGTCTCTGCCTCATCATCCTCCTCTGATGGAGACAGATTGATCCTTATCCCTGTGAGGATGGTTGTGGCTACAGGGTTTCTGCACACTTGCCTCTATGAACAGGACCTTCAGAGCAAAAACTTGCCCAGCTTCATGCCTACCTGCTGTATTTCAGCAGGGTGCTTAAGTGAATTCTCCAAAGTCAGCTTCTGCACATCCTGAAGAGGCACTTTATTTCTAGGGGGAGACCTGATGCATTTCTGACCAACATTAGGCTATGGCACTTGCACTAACTTCCAGTTCCTGTTTTCATCCTAGCTTGAACCCTTGGTCAGAGTTACAAGGTTCACTGCAGGTTTCCCATCACAAGGTCTGACACTCCCCCAGCCTGCAGGTGAGCTTTCCTGGCAGCCTTTGGTAAGCTTTGCTCCCAGCAATGTGGGGGAACTGCTCTGACAAGTACCTGGGGACTTCCATGGGGAGAGCAAGGGGAAATGGCTAAGATCTGACAGAGGGCTGTTAGGCCTATTTCTCCAGCTGTTTAACTGTCTGGTTGCCTTCCTGGCTGTTTCCTTGCTCACACACATGCACATGTGTGTGTCTACGCACAAACACACTCATTGATCGAGCCCTTCCAAGTTCAGCTGAGAGTATTGCTATTCAAACCTTGGATTTTTTTTTTTTTCCTGAAGCAAATAGGTGTCATCCATGCTGCAGAGATTAGATATGGATATATTCAATGTATGGTTAACACCAGGCAATTTTCACAGCAGAACAAAGCATTTTGGATGTTGTGGATGCCCCGTCCCTGGAAGTGTTTAAGGCCAGGTTGGAGAGAGCTTTGAGCAACCTGGTCTAGTGGAAGGTGTCCCTTCCCATAGCACTGGAGTTGGAACTGGATGGTCTTTAAGGTACTTTCCAACCCAAACCATTCTGTGATCCTGTGATTTTTAAAATGGTCTTGGGAAAGGGGGAAATATACTACAGAAAAGTATTTGTTAACGCTGCTGAAAGGAGTTGTATTTTTATTCAAGGATAGCCTTGTCTCTTTGTTTCTTGCTGAATGCTTTCAGGAGCTTGCTTTCTAATCTTGACAAGATACATGTGCTTATGTATGCCCATTTTATACTGCTGTGCTCCTTCTTTTTATTTCTGAACTGTTATTTAAAAAAAAAGGAAATAAAGGAGAAAACACTGATGTGAAAGAAATTTCCAGCTGAATTTGGGTGCTTGACAGTGTTTATAGGTGTCCTGAAATAAAATCGCAGCCTCTCAGAAAATTTAAAACAGGCTTTCATGCACACTGTATGCACTCTATGACACAGCACAAACAAATCTGCCAACAGGTAATAAATGACTAATGTCAGTGACTACTAACCTCAAACAAATATACTTCACTCTTAACCAGAGGAAAAATGCACTCAAATGCAGTCACAGATTATACATTATTATTTTATAGGACATTGTATTTGTGAATAAAAACCTTTAAATATAAAGGTAGAAGGAACTGACTGGATATATTCAGTGAAAAATATGTAGCAATCATGCCACACCAATTGGAGATACTATTGTCTGGAATAGAGCAAACTCAGTGTTGAACCTTACTTCTATTAAGAGGATGAGCAGTGCTGTATATAGATAGCGTGAGAAAAGCTAACAGAATCTGACATTATCTGGACTTTCTGTTGTGCAGCAAACACTTCTTTGTCTTTTACTGGTAATTTCTCAGTTATAATGGACTTAAACTGTAATTGCATTGGTATTATCAGTAGCCCTTTTCAATCTGGTTTTGCTTAATGAGATTTTTAAAGAGTTGTTTGGGTGTTCCCACCAATTCTTTCCTTTACTGTAAAACCAGTTACAGGACTGCACTTTCTCACTATCGATTTGGTATGTGCTGTGTTTGTATAAGATGCTGCATCAGAACTATAGTAATGATTTGTGGTAATTGAGCTCATGTGGGAGCTTCCCATGGTGTGCACTGCTCATGAAAACATAGCCACTACATTAGAAATAATGCTTACCCCACAGAACCACAGCAGTTTCACACTGTGAGTCACACGTTCCCTACTTTTTACACTTTTGGCCATTTGAGATCAGATGAGAGCAGCCACCACCAGCAAGCTGTGTCCCTGACAGCTGATTCGCTTGGCACTAAACTGCAAAGACTTTTACTGGATCCAAGGCAGCCACTGTAAATGGGGAGCTGCTGACAAGGACATTGCTGCTTTCCACAGAAATAAACCTTAGGTCTTTCAGCTGCAGGTTGGTGACGAGAAGGGGCCAGCAACAAAACTTCAAACCAAGAGCATTCTTTGGGAGCTTGTTTTTAATGTCCACAGACCTCCATCAGAGGTCACACCTGATGCCACATCATTTCTGCACTGGTTCAAAATGCCAAGAGGTCAACCTGCCTTAGAAGGGCAAGTACCACCTCATCTCCTAGGGGTCCTGCTGGGAAATGCCAGTGCTTTCTAATAGCCACAGGCCAGCACCTTTGCCCTGGCTCAGTAATGCAGAAGTGCAAGAGGCTGCTGCCTCCACCACCCTCTGCCAGCATTTTATGGGTTCTTCTCCACGTCCCCTGTTCATCTACTGGTCAGGCCAAAACCTTTCTGATCCCATTAGCTCCGTGAGTCTATAAAGCCTCTGACTCCCACACAGCAGCACATTAAAACTGAAGCTGTTATTACCTCCCAGCCACCCACCACATCTTGCTTTAGCAGGCCAGGCTGAAAATTCACAACCACTCATGCTTTTCTGACTGGGTTACCTAAAAACTCCCTGGTGCAGGTGGCAGAGCATGGCACTGACTCCTCACACATATGAAAGTGTCTTGTGGGTTCCCAGTATAGTTTATACCCTTTTCCTTGGTGGGTTTATACTCCTCCTTAGCGTTTCCTGATGCATAGTTGTCTCCCTGACCCACATGAAGGCCAGCATAACCTGTTCCACTCAGATGACTCTCTGACACCATAAGTGAACAGAGTGGTTCAATCCATACAGGAACCAGGACTGCAGCCATAGCTGTTCCTACGTCAAGCATGATGGCATCTAACATGAGATTTCATAGGGCACAACTTACCTTCCATTTTGTTAGCAGCTCTACAGTGTTACCACTTGTCCAGGCTGTCCCACACATGTCCAGTCACAGGCTCTGAGCAGCATTTGGAGAATCTGCTTACATCATCCAGAGACCCCTGCCAAACTGATTGGAGCAGCAGCAGTTGCGCTGACCTGCCTGCAGAGGTCCAGAAACATCAGGCAAGCCAGCTCTGCCCGCTCCGACCACCTTACGGAGATGCAGACAGCATATCTGATGCTGGCAGGCAGATAAGATGTACAGCGTGTTACCCGTGCTGCATGCATCCACAACTGAGCAACTGCACTTGAAATGCATTTAGACCACAGCTCATGTGGCACATCACGCTCGTGCTTCTCTTCAGAGCTTCCCGGCTGGTGTCACGGCAACCCCATTTCTATACCCTTGTTCTCTAGAGCTGCTTGTTGCAACATACTGGCTTCGGTCCTTGTGGGCTTTGGCCTTGGTATCAGTGCAAAGGTTTGTGATATTTTTAAGGTATAAACAAATGCCGTGCATTAGGTCACTACTTTTATAAAGTCAAATATTTGGTGCAAAATCTCATTCATTCACCAGATCCCACAGCTTCAGAGGAATCAAGACAATTCATTCCTAACCACACTAATATAACTAAACAGCAATGGAAAGTAGCTGTGAGAGGTTATCTAGGTTCATTTCAAAGCCAGTTTACAGGTCAATAAATACAGGTATATTCATTATAGCTGTATCAGGAAGCTGCATAGATAGAGTTGTACATTTGGAGACCATAAAGCTTTCTAACGTTATTCAAGAAGGATAACACTGAAATTGCTTCCTCTGCCCTTCATGAAGGTGTGGTGTAATGAATGATAGAGGAAAGCCACAGCCTTTGCTCAGAGACAACTTACACTTTCTAAATGGCTCCTGAACAGATGAAGTCAACCAACTCATGTCAATGAGAGTGGAGTCAATAAAGATAATTGTATTTGCTTAGCTCAGGGGACTGGAAGTATAGGTGAACTGTGCAGTAGCAGAGCTTGCTGAGAACCTAAATGTCTTTTCCAAGGACAGTTCTGACATTTTAGGCAGGAAAGAAATCCTTCTAAATTGGCACCAGGAGACAAAACTTTCAAATTTTACACTACATAAAATTTCTGGCAAATGTTGATTGGTACTTCAGAATTTTCTCCTGAGTCATGGCTGAGCATTTCAACAAGATAAAGACCTTTGTTTTTCTTTACCTTTGTAATTAGTTTCATTTACAGATGTCATACAAAATGTAAATTCCCATAAATATTCAATGGGGAACCCTTCTGCCCCAACTTTTTGACCTGTTGCAAATGGTATCTACTTTAAGAAATCACCGCATTCCTGAAGTCTGATCTCTTTTATGTGGATAACAGTTACAGTTATGGCTTTCTAGGTAATTTATAGTCAGATATAAATCCCACACTTGTTACATTGCAGTTTGGAGAGTCAGGTTATTTCCCTGTTGGAGCACATTCTGGGAGGGATAGGAAAGACTTACTGGAATACCCGCTGTCCTCTTAAGTTTTCATCAGTATTAACCTGCAGCTTCCTCGGTCACTCTTGCTTCTATTTTTTCTGTTTAATGAGCACAGGGAGAACTGGTCTGCTATGAAATACCAGCAAGAAAATCTCAACAGGCAATATCAACTGAAAGCATAGCAGTATGAATAGGTTTCAGCAAGATAGCAAGAAAAGCTCAAGTTCTACTCCCACTCTCCCCATACCTTAAAATCCTAAGAAACCTGACAGCACTGTTGCTGGGACTAAAAAGTAACTTGTTCTTGTGAGATGAACGAGGCCAGGATGTACTTGGGGCTGTCATACTGCAGTACATTAAAAATGGCCAAAAAGACCACAAAAGCACCCCTGTCACACAGCTTGCCAAATCTGGGTGTTCCCTGGAAGGCCAGCACTCTTTAGGTGCATCAGAAACCACCTCAGCAAAGGCATTTGTAATGCAGAATTTGCTGTATTTCACATTCAATTGGTTTAAAGTGTTATTTCTCAGAAGGTGCAATAATACGCTACTTTATAAAGTACACAGTGTTTTAATTTTTATTTATTTATATTAAAACATACAAATACATTTCTATGCGTGTGCTCATATGAACTAAATTTAGAGCTGTGTTGGCAATATTTTTTTGGGTTTTGCCTTTCATCCCTTCAATTATCAGTATGTGCATCCCTTGGGATTTCTTTGAATATACCTTGAATTAGTTGTCTAATGTGAGGATGCAATGGCTTTTGAGATGTTCTCTGCTCTACCACCCGGCCTCCAACATCTGCTCTAGGGATCTGCCAGTGCTGTGTAGACCTCTCTGCAGCCTGAGAGTGCCCAAAAGTAAACTAGAGACCTGAACAGCTGAATCCCAATTGGCAACGTCTTCATTGGGGGAAATAATGGATGGAGAGAAGCATGAAGCACTGACATGGAGATTCAAGTTTCTACCTGCTGGTGCCCATATTGCCGCTTTTTCAGCCTGGTAGGTGTTTCCTAAGTGCTGCTGCAGGATGGTTTTGCTTTTTCAGTCTGCTTACACTGCTGTTAGAGCTGCCTGTCAGGAGATGCAGCCCTTCTGTTTCCTGACTGAGTATGCTTGTGTGGGGTTGGATTTAGTGAGAATCTCCATGGGAATGGTTTATAGGTGTTATTGGTTCCCTTCTCAGCCTGGTTTCTCTCCATGCTACAGACACCAACAATCCAGGGGCTGGATGGGGTGAGGTGTGTGGAATTACCCGCAGTCACACAGAGAAGGATTTAAGATGCTTAACAGAAGCAAAGGGCCTCATCTCTCCAGCTTACTGGCTGTGGCATGTTGCGTGGACCAGAAATGGTGCTCTGGTTGCCCAGATCCCACCACTTGGTGTGACTTCTCAATTCTAACCCATCTCCTGCACTTTGTTTTTTTACTTCTCCCTCTTCCCAGTTGCCTCTCAGGATGAAGTTGTATTGTATTGTATTCACTTCATTTGAGAAAGACAAGCACTTTGAAAATAATTGTGTGTCAGAACTCCATGCCCATTTCAATTTACTTACAGGAGGTAGTTAGCACTGGCTCATGCAAAACAGACCTCCCACATATTTGGGGGACAGAAATGGTGATGCATGAATCACAGGTCTTGTCAGGCTGGTTTTAACCAATGGTCCTTCTTGTTCCATCTTCCGTGTCCAGTGATGAGGCATACCAGTGACGCTGGTGCTCCTTTCCAAACAGGAAAATGCATCTTAACCTCCTCAGATGGGAATTGTTCTGTGCCCTGAAACACGAAACCATAAATTCCTCCTACAACCACGTTTTCACTTCTGCGAACAGTTGAGCTATCTTCCACCTTTTTTTGAAGTAGGAAAAAAAAAAGGAGAATTATTAGAAGTAAAATATGTTATTAAATGGGAGCTGGCATGTGTCAGGCTTATTGATGGGAACTTGCATAAAATGTAATATTACTTCATTCCTACCTTAATTGAAGATATTTTCAGCCTAAGTGATGTGTAACTGCTCAGTGATTTAGCTCTTTTTTATGAATAATTACATTACATGTATTCTCTCTGGATATTTCCATTGATACATAGGATGTGTCACTCAGAATAGCCTGTAAAGGGGTCAGGCAGATCTCGCTTTATTGAATCCCTTTGAAAACAGCATATATTGCCTTCTTAAAGTCAACGGTTAAATTAATAAACACAATGAGAAACCTTTTAAATGAGAGGAACATTCCCTCCGCTTATGATCTAATTCCCTGGACACCCACTTACTAAAGACTTGACAGGAGTAACATGAAGCTACAGCATTCACTATGTGGTTCATTTTTTATGAAACAAGACAGAAAGAATGAAGCCTTGTCTGTGTTTGAAAGCTGTATCATGTTTCTGCTGTTTCTTTAGGCATTCTTACAGAAACCTTTCAGTTCTCCCTTTCTCATCTTCTGCAGGCTAATTTATTAGCAATAGCTTCTCAGCAATTAACAAAATGATGGTGACTTCTGCATGAAGCATAGGAAGAGCCTCATTCTTACCTGTGTCCTCATGAATTAACCAGTTTCAAACTGTGATGAAAACAGAAATAATTACAAACACTTCAGCAAATAAAGAAATCTTCAAGAGCTATATTTAATATTAACATCACACAGAAAATTTCCCAGGCAACAGGCCAAGCTGAGATTAAATGGATATTTTTTTAAGAGGCATTTGTAATATAAATTCAAATCCAAACAGTAAAAAAACACATTGACATACCTGTACATTATTACTACAATCTTTATCTAGACCCAATAAAATAATAGACCGGAAAGCTGCCAGCACCCAAGCCAGGAGTATGCAAATGCCCTATTCTGCAACTCACTGATAGCAGCTGGAGAGCTGAATTTGAAAAGCACCACTTCAAAGCTTTTCTGGGAAATAATTAAACACTTAATGATTTTAAAGTTCCATGATAGCTCTAATGCCAAACTGTTGTTTAAATTAATTTATGTAACTAATGATCAACACATGTGTCTGGAGGATGCTTTTCTGTGCATGTTTGTGGCTCTGCTACGGTGATGATTTAAATGAGAAATATGGTAGGTTATGGGGCTTTTCCCATGGCACCAGGGCAAGAGAGGTAGGCAGCCGGCTCTGGATGAGGTGCAAAGTCTTTCCCTCAGACCACAGAGTTACTTGAAATAGTATATTTGGTGTCAACAGGGTCTGCTTCCAGAGTGAACTAGGAGGGCATCCTTCTTCAAAATGCAGCAAAAGACCCATATGTGCCTACAGCAAGGAAGAAATAGCTTTCGCTTAAAGCCTTGCTGGGTGGTTTTGGTTTGTCAGTGACAGCTAAGGTGACTCCTGACAGGTTGAGGGAGAGAAGACAGGGAGGTCAACCAGCAATGCCAGGATGGGGCAACTACAGGAACTTCCGTCTCTGTGCCCAAGGAGTGGGGCAGAAGGAGCTCCTCGCAGAGCTCCTGTTGGTGGCAGTGGCCCTGGGGGGAGGCATCACAGCAAGGAACCCTGCTTGGGCAAGGGGTATAAGGGTGTGTGGGAAGGGCAATCCAGCAGATAAAGATCCACAGTAACTTCAACAGCTTGTTCTAACAAAATGCTTCTTGCACGGTTTTGAGGTCGTTTCCCATTCCAGAGCAGTTATACTATCATTTCATTTTTCTCACCCTCTGTCTTTGCTTGTTTAGATGAAAAAGTCTGAAGCACATGGGCTGTGACTGTAGGGGAACCCAATGGGCTTAACAGAGCTTTGCTCTGAAGTCAGCTAGCTCCTGTTTGAAGTGAGAAATAGTAATTTGAGCAAGGAAATAAGATGGATGAGAAAAAGAAATCAGTCCCAAAACCTATTCTCACAGTGCAGAGCCCCCCCATTAAAATTGCAGCTGTGTTTTCTCAGTGTACTGATGCCATCAGTGAGGACATACAAAATTTATGAGGATTCTTGACAGAGAAGTGAGGGAGAAGTGACAGAAGCCTTCACGCTCAGAAAAGGTGGGAGAAAGATGCATAGGAAATGATAATTCACAGTTTCTCTGAGTGCTAAGGGTTGAAATGATGGGGCAGCCAATTTAAAATAAAAGGCAACACTGTTCCACACCACCTGTAATTGAAACGTGGCCTTCATCACCATGGCACGTATACCTCCATTACATGAGGTGAAGGTCGCCATGTGCTCCCCTTGTGCTCCTGCTCACTTCCCATGTCCTAAGGGAACTTCATTTGCACCATCTCTAGATATTCACACTATATTTGTCATGCCTTGCCACTTTTGTTCACTTTCTCTTCTGGTCCCAGAACTCACTGTAACTTTGCCTGCCTTTCTACAGGTGAAGCTTGAAGTATTCTGAAGGGTTAGTGCAAAGATGTTCGTACTGCCAAGGGCAAAATAGTTCTTGCCTTGTGGTTAAATAGGAATTTTCACCCAGCAGGGTCTCTGAATTAAAACACCTGGCCTCAAAAGGCTGTAAGTCACATTGGTGAAAAAATTCTCCACAAAAGCACTGTGCATTGAAAAGATTGAGAGCCTTGCAGCATGAAATTCCAACCAGCCTGGTCTTGTAGAGGGATTAATCCTTCTTATAAATTAGCCCCTTTGTACCTTTGAAATGTGTTTGATCAGATTCCAAATCATGGCAGTGATTTGTGCCAAGTGGGAAGCTGAGGAATAGAGGAATGTCTGATATTTAAATATTTTACCAGCCCTCCATCTTGGTTAATATTTTATTAGCAGCAAATATGCCTCTTTTCTAAGGAGTCTACAACTACTGCTCAGTGTGGTGAGATAATGGGTGGTCTTGAACAAAGGTAGTGCAAAAGACGATTGTTGATGCCACTCACATCTGCTTCCTTAAAGATGCACTGCATGCATCCACATTGATGGATTTTGCATTCTCTGTGGCTTGATTTGCAAGTCTGAGGCACGTATGGAGCTTTTCCCCATTCACATTGTTTTCTGCAGTACATGCCACCCCCTGCACAGCTGCATCATCCTAACCATACCAAACTGCTGGGGCTGTGCCTGGTCAGGATGGTGCTATTGAGGCAGCTGGTAGGTCAGTAGGATGGGGAGGCTTGCAATGCTGCGTGCTGCAAAAAGTAGTTCAAGCCTAGCTCTGAGAAAGCGTTTGCTGATGAGACAGGCATGTACACGATTTGTGTTCCTTCATTCACCAGCAAATGTTTCACTGCAAAGGTTTACCAGACTCTCCTTTGTAGGGAACACAAGCGCAGTAAGCTCTGGCAAGAGGCATATCACCATGTCGCTACAAAGATCAGACATGGATTGGTAGGGCAACCAACAAGTCCCTTGATCGCAGCAGGTATGGGTAAGCGCTGTTATTTGAGGAGATTCGTCTTTTTTTCTGTAGCTGTGAACTGGAGACAAACTTTCATTTTCTTTCATGAATGGACTATTGCAACCACAGGATTGAAACAGGGTGGTGGTGCTGCCCCTATAGCCAATAATGTGGATGTTGTAAATGTGACTGCAGGGTTCTGTGCCCTGCATATTCTGGGACACTTTTCTGGAAAAGCAGGATTCTTGGCTCACCAGGCACTCTTAATACTATTTGATCCTGGGATATTTCCTCTCTTCTCTTTGCTCTCCTTTATTTCTTTAAAAGGAAAGCAATTCCTTGAGTGCAGAATCGGATCTTGGAAGACTGTTAGCTCAGGGCTCAGGGTGCAAGGGCCAGAACAGGATGCAGGAGTAGATTCTGTACTGTGCTACAAGCTGATCCAGCCTTGTGAAACCATCTTCAGTATAAAACCCCAAGACAGCATCTGAGGAGTGCATTAGTCAAATGGCAACATAGGGATGAATTAGCAGACTGGGAGTATGGGAGGATGCAATGATAATGTAAATCATTCACACGAAAAGTTGATATATTACAGTAAAACTGACGCATTAGAGTAAAACTTGTGAGGAATTTGCCTGATTGTGTGATGCTACTAAGTCTTGAAGCTTTCATTTTCTTGTATTTTTATGCATATCTAGCTAGTCAGTCACACCCAGGCTTGCCGGCTGGCCAGTTTATACTGGAATATTTATTCTATCAGAAATACTAAATTAATTTTCTTCCAGTATTTTGATTGAGGAATACACGGAAGAATACCTGGGATTTCCATGAAATTTAGCGTTAGTAGAGATTGTGGTAGTGACCAGGACCACCCTGCCTTTGCTCCTTCCTCTATTCTTTCATACCGGATGTCCTACTAAATTAATTAAAAAATTGGGGAGCCCTCCAGTGGCTAAAATTATAGAGCCTAAATTGTGTGTATTAAAGAGGCATCCAAGCCTATGATGGTGTCTTCAGACTTCACAAAAATGCATACAATTTAAATATGGAAATGTACAAAATGTCGCTTTTTTTTAATTGAAGAGATTTTTTTTCTTTTTTATGGTAAATCCGATGAAGTACACGTGGAGGTACTTGTGGGAAAAAAAATTCTAAAAGTTCTTTTGAGAAAATACCCCCAAATGCAACACAGAAAATATCAACTTCCATTTGTTAGAAACCTCCCTTTAAATGTAAACTAAAGGAATTTTAGCATGTTCTGGATTGGTAATAAAACTGTACTCCTGCTCCTCAGACTGGTATTTGGCATTCTGTTCCTCATTCCCCAGAAAAGACAACCTCGAGGTGGTAGTGGGAATCAGACTCTTGACTCCTGTACAATCTCTACACTGATTCTTTAAAAGCCTGTATATTGCAGATTTATCCAGAAGTGGTAACAGCCAACAAAGGTTGCTGGTAAAAGAAGGGAGAAAAGTATGCAAACTTAAACCCAGATTTGCAGCCCAGAGCAGCAGCTTTTTCAGGTAAACAAAAAGCGCTGAGAGACTCTGCTCTGAGTCATCCTTGATCTCACTTCTAAAATGCTTATTGATTTCCATGAGAGGACATTTGGATTAGAAGTCTGTGGGGAGGTGTTGTGAAGGAATATACATTTTTTGTCTTTAATATAGGTGATTGTGCCTTACTGCAAGCTTTGTATTTCTGTTAGATCATGGAATTAAGCACAGAGGGAAAATAAGTAATATTTTTATAAATGAGGACATTTGGGACTATTTTATCTGTGCTTCATTCCAACAAACTGGAAACCCAATGCAAAGCCTATTTAAGTTGATAAGTTTTGGCTCAGGCTCTTGGAGAAGGATAAGTGGATCAAACTAAGAAAAATGCTGAATCTCCCTTTGAGCCATGAGACAATCTTTGCACAGGAAGAAACTGCTGGGCTGCTGGCGGGCTTTGCTGTCAAATGGGGTGCAGGTGCCCAGCCCAAAGCCTGAGCTCTCCATCACCTATGGTTTGTTGTTAGTGCAGAGCAGCCATGAGGCAGAGCCAGTCCGGTTACTAGCCTGGAAGACCCTCCTGCCCTCTAATTAGCTGTGAATTTAAGTTGGTACCTTCAAAGAGCTTCTGGTATGTTTTCTTCCCCTCTTCTCAAACATTGCAACAGGTTTGTGTTACCTTGAGCAATGCGCCACAGCCTACGGGTGATCACTGCACTTTATAGGCAGCCTGAGGCAAGAACCCCTCCTTCCAATCTGCACAGTGGGACCTGCATCATACTCCTAATCATATAACGGGAGGGATCTGCCATCACAGAGGCTTGTCTCAGGGTACGCATCACCTACCCTGGCAGAACAAGACTGAAGGGAATGACAGTTACCATAAGAAAGATGGAGCATCAGCTTCAACCTAATGGAAACATCTTTCTTCATCAGTATAAGGATGGCCAATTTCTACACTGCACCATGGGCTGCTGCATCAACACTATCATCTGCTGCTGGTGCTGGTGCAGTCTGGAAAGCCCTCTCCCAACTGCCATCACTGCACAAGTCCAGCAGCTCTTCCCTGAAGAAAAGGAGTTGCATATACCAGCCTTCGATCATCTGCAAAAGCACAAAAATAGCACGAGGTACCTACAAGTAGAAAGCGGTCTGCGTCAAGAGCTGTCAAAAGCTGTGGTTGCCACAGGGATAATTGGTTTGTGCCAGCTGTAGTTGATGGGTACCAAGCTGATGAAAGGAGACAGGATAATATGCCTTCTGTTGTTTAATTAAGGATTTTTCTAAATCTCCAAAACTGAAAGTTCTGGATGCTGAAAGCCACATGAATGTACCCCAATATTCATGATAATGAGAGAATGCTAGGAAACAGGCAGGACTTCTCCCAAAATGTGCAGGCACCTACATAAAGCTCTCCTCATGCAAGAAGAGGCTGTTTGGTGATGCTCTTGCCCTTTATTTCCCACTGAACTGCTCCCTGCAGAGTAACGCTTGTCCGAATCTTCCCTTATAGCAGGGGATGCAATCTTTACTTAATACCCTGAGGGAGGGACATCTTGGTTTATTTTGCACAGTGCGAGTGATTGAAATGCAACAGTAAACTGTTAAGGTGATCCCAAAAGTACAGGCTCACAGCCCAATATCTTTTCTACAGTCACTTCAAAAGTGGTGATTAGTAGCCCATCAGAGAGCTGCTCTGTATACTGAGCACTACTTGAAAGACTAAATAGCTGAACCTGAACGATCCACAAACACATGCTGATACAAAAACAGGTACCAAAAGATGCTGGGAATCTCAGTTTTTGAATTCTACTTTTAATGGTTACCTAGCGATCAAGAGGGGATAACAGTAGTTATATAGAGGGGATTAATAGCTCTCAAATTAAATTTGCAGCTAATCTCACAGTAGGAGGCAAAGACTATCATGAAGGCAAGTAGCCTTATCTGGAGAGTATAGTAATAAAATCCAACCTGGACAACACAAGCTAAAACATCCAGAAGAAATGAAGAAACGTGTAGCTGTTTTATTGGGCTGGACGTACTTAGAAAGCAGCAATGTTCAAAAAATGTTGAGGAAAATGATGTGGGGAAAAGCCAGAAAACCAGCTGCAAACTCTCAGTGTGACAGGCGATAAGGCTGGGCAGTTTGTAAGAGCCTTGGCTCACAGTTGCATGTTGTACATACAATATACACTGTATATTATGTATATCTGCATACTACTGCACTTGCATTCCCTACAAAGGAGAGGCTGATAGACCCTTGCAGTGAAACATTTGCTGGTGAATGAAGGAACACAGGACTGACTTCAAGTTTAAACAGGGAAGATTTCAAGAGTAAACATGAAGTTTAAATTAGATATAAGGAAGAAGTTCTTATTGTGAGGGAGTGAGGCACTAGAATGGGTTGACCAAGGAAGTTGTGAATGCTCCATCACTGGCAGTGTTCAAGGCAGGTTGGATAGTCTTTGGCAACATGGCCTATTATGAGGTGTCTGGGCCTGTGGCAGGGGGGTTGGAATTAGATGATCTTAAAGTCTTTTCCAACCCTAACTATTCTATGATTCTATGATTCCATGACATATTGGAGTGGAAAAAAAAAAAAAAAAAAAAGACCACTTTTATGCCATCAAGTATTAAACTTGTGAAGAAGGGGACAGTGATTTTCAGGGTGAAGGATTTCTCTGTAACACACCTCCCCCTTCGAATTTTTCCACCTCTCCCACGTTACCCAGTTTTGCAGGGAGCAAACCTGCTCCTGAGGCCAACTCCTTTGCAGGAGGAGCAGTGGTGGCACAACCATCCATTCCAGCCAGGGTACCCAGGGCATCCATTTCTTCTGGGGGCTGGTGGGTGCCCTGCAGCCCAGCTGCACTCTGGTCCTCAGCTGCAGAGGTGATGAGCATCATCAGAAGAGGTGACAGGAGCAAGGAATACAAGTGCAGCACCCCCTGCCCATCCTCAGATATAGCAGAGTGGCTGGGGGGGAGAAGAAGGAGGAGGAGGAGTAGGGCAGAGGAAGCAGGTCAGGCCTGCGCTGACTGTTAGACGTGACGTTGGTCTCGCAGCTACAGAGATAGTGCTGGCACCACATAACTGAGGTATTGTTTAGCAGAGGGCACATTTGTCCTCATAACAAATGTGACAGGATGGGAAAAAGTTCAGAGTTAGGTAACCAGCATCCTCAGCGGTGCTGAATGGCTTTTACACCAGAAGCAGCCTCCAGGACCATCCAGCCCAGGAAAAGATGTATCCAAGGATGGATGTGCTAGAGGTTCACGAAGTGGCATGAGAAGGTGGGTAGGGAATGACTGTTGATTGTCCCATGTGGGCCTGGTGTCCCGCCAGGATCCAGTGACATCAGAGGTTGGAGAGGGCAGAAGTGGCAAAAGGAAATGGGTCTTCACACAGATGGAGTAAAATATTCACATTGGATCAAAAGCAACTAGGTGACCTCCAATCATCCAAATACCCAAGGCAAGCTTTTAGATACCAGAATAACCCTTTGGATGAGGAGCTGAAAATTTTCTAAGGCTAGAGGAATATTCTGGGAAAACATGCCTGACCTGTTCTTGTACTCTTGCTTATGCATCCACTATGATCATGGCCAGAGGCTCAATACTGGCTCATGTTGACAAATAGTCTGACTCAGTATGGCCTCTCTGAAGTCTCTGATATATATGTGCCAAAGGTTTCCTTGTATATTTTCCCTCACCACAGTTCCTCTTGCCACTGTGCAAAAGCTGCACCAGGCCACTCCTGGTGCCTCCCTCCTCTCTGCTTTATTGAGACTGCTGGTCATGATGTAGCTACAAGTTTCTATGCCTCCAGTGACTGTCTCTTCCAGAGATCACTATCTTCTCTAAGGCAGGACAGACAATAACAGCCTCCAGCCCCAAAACAAACATATGCTGTGTGACTGCATGTGACTGAGTCGGGGTTTCAGGTTGTGACTGCTCTCCTCTCCCATGTGCATTGGGCTTGGATCAAAACCTTGTTACTTCACAGGTGGAACTGGCATTGGCAGCTCCCCAGAATATGCACTGCATGTTCAGATTCTCCATTTCTGCCCTGAGATACACTCTGGCTGCTTTTGAAGATTGTAAAAATAATAATAGATTAAATTGCACGTTTTCTTCAGGCACTGGGTCTGCTTACATATAATGAGTGTTTATGAACTGAGGAAGGCATCCCAAAATTATGAAAACTCTTTGGTAAATCTGAACCTAGATTTTTTCTGTATCTGCAAGTTCTGTGATGCCAATTTTATTGTGGTGAGGGGCTAAATTTAAAGCATTAGCGCTAATTTGGATGAGTGCTTTTATCACATTTGGAAACAGAGGGCTAGTCCTCCCTTACACTGCTATTTCTTGATGTGCTTTTGTCAGTGAGGATGAGTTGATAAAGACATGAGGATTACATTTAAATTCATCTGTATTTGTAGTTTAAACATGCAGGAAATGAGATGAGGGAGGAAGAGCTTATGCTAATCCAAACAGGAGAGCTCGTATCATTTTCACATGATTTATTTGAAACCACATTAAATTCTGCTTGCAACCTGATGCATCTGTGAAACTGGGGGTGCCAAAATACACTCACCTGTTGTAACACAACTGCTTCTGGTCTTTTCATGAGCATCTGCAGCCCCAGGGATGCTTAAGTTATGTGCTGCATATGCAAAGCACAATATAATCTATTAAATAACTAATCCATAAATCCCATCTTTTAACTCATTCTGGTGGTCAAACAAAGGCAGAAAGATGGAAGCGATCAGTTTGTGGCCCTACAGCAAACCTGCCTGAGCTGGGATGGCAGTGCAGGAATATGGCATTACCTTCCCAAACCCTAATTCTTCTCCTGAGGCTGCAGCAAGCCTGTACCTTGGTGTCCCAGATGAGTGATTAAGCACAGTCAGCAGTGTGTCTCCCAGCTCCAAAGGAGAGATTACTTTGCAGAGGAAAACAATGCTGCCTGGGAAACTAATTAATCACCTCTCTCTCCTTTGAAAGGCAGTATCAGTCCTACTTCACACCACTCAGCTTATGCTCATGTGCCCCTTTGGCTTGGCTGTTTCTGGGAGGTGTTGCTTGTTCCCTCTGCCATGTGCTCCATCACCCCTAGTCATATCCCATCCCAGCTGAGGGTGTCAGTTGGTCTTCAAGCCATTGAGGAGATGAAAGACACAGAGGCCCTCTGCCCTGAGCAAAAGATTTGCCTTTCTAGTTGTGGAGCTGGCTGAAGCAGTGCTTCTACAAGTGGAATTGTCTGGTCTATGCTAACTTCATCCTACACAAGGTAAAAGATAACAGAAAGAATAGGGTTACTAGAAGAAAACATCCTGCCAGGGATTGGTAGGTTGGCACTCTTTGAATGAGGAGCTGCTCCCATTCTGACTCTGCAGATGCTGCCCTACATGTATTAACTTTTTGTTGGCCTAATAAGCACTTTTGTGAAGAATCAGAGAAGCAGCTCACCAGGTAGTTTTTACTGCTCCTTGGTAAGGTACCCCAGCACAAGAGATCAAAATGATGCTATGCATGTCCCCCATGAAGCCATTCAAAACTGCATGCAAACTCCTTTTTCTGAACAGAAAGTGTTGTAGTCTTTTTTTTTTTTTTAGGAAGTTATCCTTTATATCAACATATGTATTCAACTGATTGTTTCCTAAGAAATAAATACACATTAGGGATTTTTGGAGGCTTTCTATCCACTTTTGTTTCTATTCCTCCCTCTTTAGGAGTCTTTAAAAGAAGCCTGCTGGCCTACATTTGCAATGCTGATAAAAAGTGTAACAACATTTCCAATATTAAATATTTTTGTTGAAACCATCTTGAGAAAACAATTTTTAATGAAACACATTTACTACTTCTCATCTATGTGTGATCTGATTTCCTGACTCCTCAAAATGACAAAAAACATTTGTCTGTTCAGAGATGCTGGCCTAAAGCCCATTACACCCACAAGCTGTAGTTTTATCATATGAAATGTTTGCCTAATTCTCCATACCACGGAATTATAACCTTGGTTAAGGGAAATAAAAAATGCTGTTACATAAGCAATCCCACCAGAACATGGAATTAAAGGACAAATCCAATCTAGGTAATTCAGAGGAGTGGACATGTATTTACTCTCTGAGATTACCTCTTGGCAAGTGCTAAGATACCACAGGGAGAGGTGCTGCTATAAACAGAAAACTCAGAATGCTGGAGCTAGAGCTGAAATGCTCCAGAGAATACCAGAAAATAGTTCTGCCTCTGCTTTCTAGCACTTGCTCTCATGCAAGTGTAGCAGGTGCCCATGTGCAGCATGGGAAAAAAGAAAAAAAGGATGATAGTGCCTCATTGTGCAAGATGCAAAACAGTTCAGGTAGATACTAAATTACCTCAACTCTTGATTTCAGTGAAAGCTGAAAGTGCTTTGTTACACCACTGGATGATGTAGAAGAAGGAGGATGATATGCTCAAGGCTTTCAAGAAGAAGCTTTGCACATATGACAGCTTTCTTTTGTTATGGACGGGATGTGACACAGGTGGAATTTCTTGGTGAATCGTGGGTATATCTGGAATAAATTTCATGACATTGCAGCAATTCCAACAAATAACATGACATTTTTCTCCCCTTTCTTTTACAAATCACTCATTTGTGTCTTGTAGGTTTAGGAGTATAATCATCGCCCAGTTGCATTGTTCAATACAGCCTTATGTTTCTTTCTGACTTTCTCTGGTGACCTAATCTAACAATGTGCAAATAGCTCTTGGTTTTAACTGTATCTACTTTGCACCTCCTGATACCACCAACTCCTCACAAACAATAGATGAACTGTTTCTGTAGGTTTCTTTTTCCCCAAAATTGACGTAGCAGCTTCATTTTGAATATGCCAGTATTTCCCAAACTCATGTTTTTCAGGGACATTACTTTCTGTTTCTCAGCGCACTCAGACATGCTCCCACCTTAATGATGCTGAGCAGCGTGGGGGCCAGCTCTTATCGCACACTTCCCTTGTCAGCTCCTTCTCCTGTTCCACCAGCAAAGCCCAGTTTGAGGGGGATGTCAAATTCCTGCCCAGGAATACACTTTAACAGTTGGGCATACACAACTGCCCTTGTCCAGGAAGGCACAGTCCCCTATTTATGTTGCTCCCTTTTGTACAGAATAAATAAATGTTCACTGAGGGTGAGAAAAAGTACAAGAATGAACTTTCCGCTGTGCACCCACAATTACACCTGGTGAGTCTGTGCACAGGGAGGTGGGAGATGAGATGTGCTCCAAGGGAAGGGCTTGGAACACAGCCTGTGCCCTGTCCCCAGAGGAATGTTGTGACCACACTATCCCTGAGTAACCCATGTTCTCTTTGTCTCTTCCACTTGGTGTTTAGCAATGCCAAGTGAAGAGTGACATCTTCTCCAGAAGCATGAGAGCCCCAAGTCCTATCTCTCCATGAGTTACAGGATGGGGAGGTGAAAGTCGATGACCTAAGTTGTCCTATGTAGGGAGCAGTCTTGCCACCTGCTTGAAAATGTTTTCTTTGGGCTACTTTGGAGCCTTCCTGTTGGCATGCTGATTCCATCAGCACCACTCCTGCAGCTCCAGCACAGGTCACCAAGTAAAACTGGGCACTGCCCTGCCTTGGACTTGGGCCTTCTTAAATGTGAGTGAATATAGCTGCCACTCACAGAAGATCTCAAAATAGAGAAAAGCAGCTGACCAAATGGTGATATGTGAAAGAAGCACTGCTCATAGGGGCAGCCCTACATCATGGCTGTCGAAGCCACTACACTCACTGTTTTATAGCCCACGAGCATGCTGCAATAGAATGGTGTGCATGATTGTGAGTAGTTGGCCACTGTAGCAGCACCAGCAAGGCATTAGGCAGGTAGAGCCCATGAGTTGTGCAATAAGATGTCCGTGCTCAAGAGGGAGGTATCACTGTCTCCAGACTTTCACCCCTGGACAGACCTGTGGCTGCTTGGCAAGCAAGATGCTGGTAAGGTGCTGTTTGCTGGGACTAAAGGAAGTCCCTGTAGCACAGCCAGCTCAGGGTGAAGAGAGGGCAAGGGCGAGCAGGCTAATGAGAGAAGCAGATCCAATTTAGCAGATCCGGCATGCACCGCTGAGCATACAAGCACTGCAAGGGCATGTACTTGCACTCAAGAAGAGCCATATGCAGCAGTTAGCCCAAGGCCTCCTCTGCTGAGCTACTGCACTTCTCCTCTTTGCCTGTAAATGGCTTTCTTCATAACTACCTACCAAGAATATACACAGCATATGTATCAGGGAACCGGCCAACTCCTGAGGACACAGTGAATCAGCTTTTAGAAATGACAGCTTCTTTCACCTGTTTCTGTCATCTGTTAGAGTAGCTGAAACAAATTAGCTACTCTGCTGCCTTAAATCACTGATTAACTTCAACAGAGACTGTTTTTGTCATATGAAGTTTGCAGGTAAAAGCATTATTGTTAGTTAGATCAACTGGTATAGTTTGAAAAGTAGCCAAGGTTTGGGGCATTGGTTTCTTTTTTCAATCTGGAGTAGAAGGAGCATAACTAATAAATTAATTTTGCAATGCAAGTAAATCAAAGTGATTTCCTCTGTTTTGACAAAAGCTTGTATTTTTTGTACCTGATTTTCACATCAGGTAAATATCATAAAAAAACCCAAAATGTTTTATTTTAATTAGTAATGGAATAAACTTAGTCAAAAGAAGTGTTCACAACCAAAAGTCATTTTGCCATGAAGATTATATATTAGTGACAAAAAAATGTATGTTCCAGACTAGAAACAGTTAGCAAAAACTCCTTGTTCAAAGAACATACGCTCATAGCCATATTCAAAACCTATTGAAATCAGCAGCTGTATCTCAATAAGATCCAAATGACCTTTGAACAGGTTCCTTTTAAAAAGAAAACCAAAGGGCTGTTCCAGTGAAGCTTCCCCTTCATTACCTCAATTAATAATAATGATTGAAAAAACTTAACTCCTTTTCAGGCTTTTCTTCATTGATTTTTGCAAGGAGCAAAGTAAAAGTGGCCGTATGTGTGTGTGTAGTTACACTACACCCTAAAAGTTCAAAAGAGACTTGTTATGAAATACTCCAGGTTGCACTGTAAGGCTTCCAGCAGCTCTGGAAGAGGGATAAGAAATGCAATCGATTTGCACCCACTGCTGTTAATTCATTGTTTCTCTCCTGTCAGTCACTGTCAGGGGTAGTGTAGGAGAATGGCTGAGAAGCAGATGGCTTCATCTAATAAATTTTGCAGGCTCATTTTTAAACAAGCGAAGCAATCAGCACTGATGGTGCTAGGTAAAAACCCTTCTGCCGGTCCTAATCTCTGCAGCAGCACTGAAAATGCACATGTAACCCTGCTGGTTGGAAGGCCAGTCAGGTAGGCAACACCAGCTCCTGCTGGGACTGGTGATAGCCCATTTCTCAATTCCCAAAACAGTGGTGCAAGTTTCTCCCTCTATAGCAAATATCTTCCGGGGGAGACAAGAAGAAACCTGGCGGATGGGAGGAAACAAGAATATATTCTTCTTCAAACCATCAGCTTGCACCTACTTTGATGTTCCCTGATACAACAATGTGTAGAATTCTCAGGTCCTCTTCAGTGTGCATAAGCAACAGGGACTAATTCGTAGAAGGTGCTGCTGGTGGTTTTGCTATTCTCAGTGGGATTCTCTTTTTCACTTCCTCATATCTCTGGCATCTATTCTCAGCAATAGGTCAGGAAGGCCCAAGCAAAATGCTGAATATGCCTCCAATAGCTTTTCCAAACAATAGTACTTTATTGTACTTATATATGCACTATTCATATATATACTATAAACACATGCACGATTCATATCAAATCATAGAATCACAGAATCATACAATCACAGAATGATTTGGGTTGGAAAGGACCTTAAGATCATCTATTTCCAACCTCCTTGACACTGACAGGGACACTTCCCACTAGAAGAGGTTGCTCAAAGCCCCATCCAACCTGGCCTTGAACACTTTCAGGGATGGGGCATCCACAGCTTCTTTGGGCAACCTCTTCTAATGCCTCACCACCCTCAAAGTAAAGAACTTCTTCCTTATATCTAACCTAAACTTCCCCTGTTTAAGTTTGAACCCACTACTCCTTGCCCTATCACTACAGTCCCTAATGAAGAAACCCTCTTCAGCATCCTTGTAGGCCCTCTTCAGATACTGGAAGGCTGCTATCAGGTCTCCATGCAGTTTCTTTTCTCCGGGTTGAACAGCCTCAGTTTTCTCGACTTGTCTTTGTATGGGAGGTTAAGCAGACCCACTTTGTAGCTATGGCAAATACCTTTTCTCTAAGGAGAATTCAGTGAATCGATTCTTGTTGTCTGTAGAATCCAGGGAGAAGAAAGAAATCTGTCTTTGTGGGTTCATGTAAGTGAAATATTTAACATATTCTGGAGACAAAAGTTAGTTTTCTCACATTTTATGAAGAAAGTAGTAGCACATGCATATTCATGAGTATATTAAATTGATGGAGAATAATTATGCTATTCCCGGTAGTAGTGAAAATGGTTACATTTTCATCACTTTTAGCCTGAGAACCACTGTAGAAATAGTCAGTCAAATGTTTAGAAAATAGATTATTGATGAAATAAAGGGTTCCTGGAGTTACTACGTGTCAGAACAGTCTCTATTTTTAGAAGGTCTGCAGAAGGTTTAGTGTGAGGTGTCCCTGCTCATGGCAGGGGGGTTGGAACTAGATGATCTTAAGGTCTTTTCCAACCTCACCTATTCTATGATTCTATGACTATGATTCTATGACAGTGGACTCCATTGACTGTATATTCTTTTATATTTTATGTAGCATATATTCTATAAAGTATAGAAAATATATATAATGATATAATACATTTCAAATACATACTATTTTTTATATATGTAAAATATGAAGCAAAGCAGGTAAATTATTGTTACACTTGCTTTGCCTCAGGACAGAAAGCATGTTGCAGGGTAGTCACCAGTATAATTAGGCAGATATCTTGCAGGACTTCACAATTATTTGCGGGGAAAAGGAAAAACATCAAAGAACTGCTAATAGAGTTTCAGAACAAAATACCATCAAGGTTTATTTTTCAGCACACATTGCAGTTATATGAAAATTTTGAATTATTTTAAACAATAAATTCTTGACTAAATCTGAAATGTTATTGGTGTGCTTTCTGTCTGTATTCTTGTATAAAAGCAAACATTCGGTTGAATACTCTTGAAAAGCTATTTTTGGTATGTATAACTATCCTCAACTTGCAACTCTTACATATCAAAATGCAACTCAGCACTTCAAACATCGTTTAAATACCATCAAACATATAATCACTTCCAGGTTGCAGAATGCTCCCTGTGCAAAGCAAAAGATTGTAAACAGAGAACCTTTGCTGTGAAATCGTCCTTGAGAAAAATAGTCATCAGACACCTGATAAAAGGGCTCTCTGCTCAAAGACAGAATGCCCAATTCACTGACAGAGAAAAACTTTTGGTACCACTATGGCATCTCCCATGTGCTTACAGAAGCCCTGGTTAAACCAGTGTCAGATGTAATGGCTATAGACATAATTAATGCAAATTATTCAGTGCTGCAAGAAAATGAGGTTTCTAGAGTTCATGTTCATTGCTGACCTCTGCATCTCCAGGCTGCAGCTGTTTGTATTAAGTATCTATTGAACATGGCCTTTATGCCTTGTCATATGGTTCTGAGTTTTTGTGTTAAAGATCAAAGGCAGCTGGTATCTTCCACTTTCAAATAGGTGTGAAATAGGTGTAAATTCTGGGACAGGGAAATGGAAGAAATGAAATCACTTTCTCAAACTTCATATATGGAACTACTAATGTAGTATTAGAGACGGTGTTTTGTGATAAAGACTGCTGATAATTGTCTCTCCAGACATGCTTTCCTCAGAAAGAGAATCTATAACCTCAATGACCAAAAGTGCCTAATACAGCCTATATGCCCCAGCACTATGGATATACATGTGTAAGGACTTCCTTATATTAATCTTCTTTCCTAACTCAAAATATTTCACCATGGATGTGAAAATAATGTAGAATTCAAATAATATTTTTTATAAAATAGTGGTAGCACTCAAACCCTGCTGTGTTTGCTTACTGCATAAAACTCTTTTGTTTTTGTGAAGAGTCAAGTAAGACATGGCACTGTATAATTTGCTTCCTTTCAACATGTATGGATTGAGATTGCACTTAATTACTGGTTATGGAGCAAACCTTTTGAAACTGGAATGTTTTAAGCAGTATTCAAAGTAGAATGCACAGGGTTTTGCTGTTTCTTTTGTGTATTTTTCTTTCAGCAGGTATTTGACCTATGAAAATAGGGTATGACAATAAAGCAGGCTTGTGAGCCTTCTTCCATATTCAAGAGATTTGGTCTATTATTGACATTTCAGCAGAGGCAGAACATCCAATTATGCTCACAAAATACAGATATGCAATCCTTGCTCCAGGAGAAATATGCTTCAAAGCCCTGATCTGATTTACGGATGTGGGCAATTCTATCCTTGCAGGTGATGCTATCGAAATCAGGGAAACTTCTCTCCTGTGCAGTTTCTAGCAGCTGGAGATGTGTTTTTTTTTTATTTGGCCCTTGAACATTATTTGAAATATGTTGTGATGCATTTACTCATGGTGGGTAACACATTGAGTAAACTCCCACTGACTTCAAGGAGTCTGCTCACAGCCCAAGGACCCATTTTGCAGTCAAAACCTGGTCTCAGGCATAACGTGTATTTTCACAATAAAATTTTGTTTGAGTTGTGTTTGTGGAAACCCCTGTGCACCTCTGTGGGTGACAGCCACCAGTGTGTTTGGTGCTGCTTCCCATTCTCAATGCCGTAGGGAGGAAAATCATCATCAACTATTCTTTTGAGGCTACACGAGTCATCAGGAGCACTAGCAGTGCATTTCTCACAAGCTGCTATGTGCATTGCTCTCATCTTTTAAGGCTGAAGACTTCTGGGTCCCGATCAGTGTGCTGGCCTCCACATTTATGAGATCCTGTGAAGTTATTTCTGTGCATTGAACGCATTTAGATGCCAGGACAGCAAGATGAAGTTTCTAGTCCTAGTAAGATCCTTACAGCTAAGTTTAGGGGAAAGTCCACAATACGTTATTGATGATAATTTTTTTTTTCTTCTTAGTACTTAATTCAATTTTTTCACTCTAAAAGTATAACAAAATTATTGTATTGCATGTCCCATTTACCAGGATGTCATTCCAAAATAGCGACTGCCTGCTTTTAAAAGGACATAGACTATGTTCGATCGTCTCATCTGAAGTGGATACATGCACAGAAGCAGGTAAGAATTTCTGTATTAGTTTTCAGTGAAATATCAGTAGTTATATGGCTGGGCCACTGCAAAACTTTGATCAGAAAACACCAACACTGTGTTTACAAATGCAGGGATTTCATCCTACTGAGATATCAGTTAACCTCTGTCTGAGCATAGAGGTATTTTTCATAACAGTTTCATACTGAAACCACACTATTGTTCAACATAAATACACTAGAAACCAACCAAAACCTTTCTTCTTGGAAAGGAGGGAAGGAAAGAGAATAAGAGACTCTTTTTTCATCTTACTCAGTGAGAAATAAAAGAGTGTGGTCCCATGCTTAAGACTGAGATATAAATAATAGTCAGGTTTTGGCCTCCAGCAAAATAAACTGTATATTTACACTGCAGCCACTGCAGGTCGCATGAGCAAACCCAAATTAGGCTTCAACTCACTGGCTGGATATCACTCCCAGGCCTGCCTTGGCAGTAGGGAGCTCAGCACAGCCTCACCTTTCCAATCAGTCAGCAACTTGGACAACATTGCTGCTGCACCTATGGTCTAAGCAGTGCATAATCAATCCAGCTTTGTCTCTTGGAGCTTCACCAAGGTAAAGAAACAGTACAGACAGGAAAAAAAGGGGGAAGGGGAAAAATGAACAGTGAATATGGTAAAAATCAGTATTCTCTAGAACAAGAGCAGTCACAGAATCTGCTCTGGGTTAACTGATGAGGCACAGTTTAGAACTATGACTCGCTTTGCTATGCAGGGACTCCGTTGGTCTGATCAGACTTCCCTTCTTCATTTCTCCTTTCCATGCATGGCAGAGCTGGCTGTCCTGTGTGCTCTCCTCATGCCAAGGAGATCACATGAAAGCCCAGGGAGAGGGGAAAGATTGAGACATCAGTGAGGAACTAATGAGGGAGAATAAAGCAGAGCAAGGTCTTGGATGGCTCACACTGGGGTTTCAAGGTTCACTTGTAAGTGTGGCCAGTGGTTACTACTCTTTCATTTGCAGTGTCTGAGGTCTGGGGAACCATGGATCTCAAGATACATGAGCAGCTGGCAGTGTCTGAAAACTGAACCACAACAGCTTTAGCAGAGTATCCTTCCATATTTCATTCCACGAAAGAATCCTTTCATTAACATATCCCCCAGAAGGTATCAATGGCAGAATAACTGGTCCACACTTTTGCTCCTCAGACAATGTATCTGTTAAATCCAGCTCATTCACTTCTGACCATTGAATTCTGGCAGAGTCCATGCCACACTTCTCTTGTTTACCAGACAAAGGAAAATTTGGGAGGACTAAACAAGTAATTTGGTCTCCCTTTGGACTTCCCCAAACACCAGCATTTAGCATTCCAGGTGAGTGACACACTTTATGGCCCTCTCACAGAAGGTTGGGGCAGCTCCTGTGCACCCTTGGGTGCCTGGGACCAAGCAATAGCACTGCACTCTGGCAGGCAGGCACAGTAACTCCTGCACACAGAACAAACTAAACTCAGTGGAGTAATTCACAGCTAGGTGATACACAGTTATAGGCACAAACAGATTAAAATTAGGGTATTCCAATACAGAATTATGGTGCAGTTTGTTAGAATAGTCAAAGCCAAATGGGACCAACATTCCTCCTTCATTCCCGTGGTACACTGAGATCCTGGCTTTGGTGTATTTATTATTAATAAGATGTGATTCAAGTGAAGGTTAGATCCTGCTCTACACTCTCCCTCCCACCCCAAGTCAGGAAAGTAAATATAGAAGGAACTCCACAAGAAAATTAGAGTATTATGTTTCTATAAAAGAATTTCTAGAAAGTAACAGGTGACTAATATTACTGATGCAACACAAGTACAATAGGTGGATTTCAGGAGTAAATCACAATCATGATACATATACCTTAGGGTATTAAGACATGATGTAAACTTGAGCTCTTTAGAGACTTTTGATCTGTGTTCCATTACAGGGACCCAAAAGCAGTGTCTCATTAGAACAAGGGGGGGGGGGGAGTAATGATATAACACTTGAGCCTTTAAAAAGCTGCTGCATTCTGCCATAGTTCTCCTTACTGAAAAGTTTCTGTGGTCTTGTGTTGTTTTCATTACATTTAAATAGAGGTTCAAACAAAGGAGAAAATTACTGAGAATGGCCACAATCAGGTGAAACCACACACTTCTTTCTAAGACAACAGTCCAACTAGATATAAGCAAAAAAAAATCACCATGAGGAAAATTGGGGATTGGAGCAGGTTGCCCAAGATGGTCGGGCAATCTCCATCCTTGGAGGTTTTCAGAACACAGGTGGACAAAACGCTATGCAACCCAGTCTAGACTGACCTCAGAGATGACCCTGCTTTGAGCAGGAGGTGGGACTAAGGACATCCTGAGGTGTCTTTTGACCCAAATTCTTTATGTTCATCTGATTAGTGGGTGACAATCCCTCTTTGTTGTGATTTATTTTTTAGCATGTAGACACAGGGATTCCTTTCTTTTTGGGGAAAGATGAAACCTTTTGGACATTTACATGAAAATGGAAGTGTGGGAGTGTCAGTCGCATCCATCTGAGCCTTCTGGCTAGGGTGGTGGCTCAAAGGTGGAGATCCAGCTTCACATCTCTGCTGCATGACTCAGAGTAGAAGCTTGCATCCTGCCTCACTCCGAATGGGTTGCAAATGGCACTCCATTTGGATGAATGCTTGCGTCAGCCCACTAACCATCCTTGATTTGTTTGTGGTCACCTTTGTGCTTTTGGCTCAGCATGGTTTGGGGATTAAGTCCTAAACTGCCTCCAAACCCAGCAGTGGTCAAAGCTGGTACAGTGCCTGCTGGGCCTTGGCCCAGCCCCAGAGGCTGCTGCAACTTGTTTGTGGGCCCTTTTTATTCACAGGGCAGCTCACTGAGACTCCACAATACCCTGAGAAAGGGTATGTTGCTGATTTCCTCTTTCTCCTTGGCACATACCTTGCATGGCCCAGTTCTGGAAGGTAAGTATGGGATAAAAGGAAAAGTCAGCACACAGATCAGTCTCTTGCCACCTTAAAGCCAGCATACAGAGACTGCAAAGGAGCCCTAAGGGGGCAGCAGTGTTTTCGGCATCTCTCTGGGAGCCCATTCAGTACCTCTGGAGACGACAGCCTGTACTGCACAGGGCAAGGAGCTTTTGATGGATAACCCTGCTCCTAAAGTTGTCTCCTTCTGCGGCTTCAAGCACAGAATTTCACCTCTCTGTTGCAATTTTTTCATCTGTAAAATTGGGATAATGACATTTTACTAACTCGCAGGACTGCTGTGAACTTTAATTAAAGCAGGGTTTGTAAAATGCTTTAATGAGGGAAAGCACTAAGAACAAGTAGATTATTTGTTTAAGCTGGCTGATGTGGTGCTGCCAGACTTGCCCAAATAACTCAGGATCTGTATGTACACACCACAGATTGTTATTCTGTATGTCTTTAAAGATAAGCATTGCAGGGCTCGGGTCTTGGGCAGGCCAAATTCAGTCTGGAAGTGCTTCTTCCCATGAAGATTAGTGTACAGCACTTACATTCACTTCCCACCTTGTTCTCATTTATTTTGCAGACAGCAAACATCTTTGATCTACCAAGAGCCACTTTAAAATGAGGTACGAAGCCAGATGGTAGGATAGTCTGTAACACCAAGGACTGAATGCAGAATGTCCTTGCTGATCCATTGTTTCTGGGTATAGGGAAAGCTACTGGTACATACAAATTACAGGTAAGAAACTGAACAATTTCTGTACTGCAGTGACAGCTATCATAAGGTGACAGCTCTGCATCCTCTTCCTTAGGGTGCAAACAGGAGTGGTATTCTGTGATGGAGCTGCTGTTTCACTGTCACCACACAGCCTCAGACCCTCCTCTGCCTTGGGCTGTAACTCATGTATGGCAGCTGTGCAGAGCTTCTTGCAGGGAAGGAAGCACTGTCTCCAGGGTGAGCTACAGGGAGAGGGAAGGGATTGCCCTGTCTGCTGTCTCCAACTCTTCACATGCTCTCAGACATCATGTCGCTATTTTCTCTACACTGGGAAGGCAGCCAGCAAGGCTTTGGGCATCTGGCAGTACTCAGTAGAGGGGTGACTATCACATACATCCATTCAAATACTGTGTCTCACAGGTATAAGTCCATCCAGGCGCTGTCTTTCATTTTGCACCTTACAGCAGGCAGCTGGTGATAACTGTCATCCTTGAATCTTTCTTCCATTTTCTTTCTGCTTTTGAGCCAAGGAAGAATTAACTGCTGCGAGCTACACTGAACATCTGAGGAAGTAGATGGAGAAAGGCATCACCACAAGAGGCAGAACTGGAACCAGCAATTCAAATCTGACAATCAAAGGTAATTCAAGCCCAAGCTGCACCTCTGGTCCTTCAGGCAGGCAGTCACAAGGACACTGCTGGGATAATGTTCCTCTCTGTGGGGAACTTTCACTGTCCTTCTTCTACATCTACAGAGGTGCAGGTGCCACTGCAGCCTTGCTTAGGGATCACGGCCCTGCTCTGCTCCCTCCCTGCTTGCCGCTGCCTGCTCATATCCTCCTGGAGCATGAAAAAAGACCAGTCCCTCCAGTTAATTCATATGGAGCAGTGGTGAGGCCTGGGACTCCATGTTCTTCTCTGAGGAAGATTTAATCTGTCTGACTGTTAATACCACCCTGTTGCTCTTTGATCAAGGGTTATTTAAGCTATTATTGAAATATTGTGCTCAGTCCTCTATTACGGCTGGTATTCACAGAAACAATTCTTCTCTCTAGCTGAGCAAATAATGTTGAGCTGTTTCTTTTAGACAGAATTCC
>JASSUY010013306.1:0-14668 GCA_032466535.1 Forpus xanthops | reverse complement strand
CCATCGCTGGCGGTGTTCAAGGCCGGGTTGGACATAGCCTTGGGTGGCATGGTTTAGTGGGAGGTGTCCCTGCCCCTAGCAGGGGGGTGGGAACTAGATGAACTTGTGGCCCTTTCTAACCCTAACTATTCTATGATTCTATGATTTATATTTGAACCATTGTTAAAAATAGTCAGAGGAAGTTGTGTCGTTTTGTATTCTTAGTCACTCAGCAAAGAAACCAGAGTTCAATGACAACTTCAAACTGAAGGGAGCAGGGCTACATCCCACACTACCATAGGAAAAATTATCATCCCTCTAAGGCAGGCTTCATTTTTTAATTCAGATGTCCTCTGCTGAAATAGCACATGCTGGTCTCACCTCTTTACTTCTGGTTAATAGGCCATTATTTAGTAGGAAATTTTGAAAGATTATAGGAAGAAAGGAAAAAAACGTCAGTGTTCCTCATTTCAGCTCAGTGCAAAGGACACTGAGCTTCAGAATCATGTTCGCATTTGCACCATCTGCACATAAACTAATGCGTTGCATTTATTGTAACCCGGTGGCGCTACTTTGAAAGGAAAGTGAAACAGTGCTCTTCACTATCCCTTATTTCATATCCTCTTTGAAATGTGGTAGACAGTTTGAGTCCTCATAGACCTGAAAATAATACCAGTTCTATTTTCTGCTAGGATATTCTATAGTATAAAAGCAGCTCCATCACCACCTTCTTGTTTTAAAAGAGCACGAGAAGACTGGAAACTTGCTTGAATTCCAGCCAAATGGAAGCACTTGTCTCCAGATATGCCTTATATGGACATTCTCACTGGGCATGACAGTTCCAGTTGCTAACTAGTGCCTTGTCTTCAGGTTCTTCAGATCATTGTCAAAGGAGCTTAATTCTCCCAATAAAAGAAGACATACAGTTGTGGTGCCAAATGTAATTCTAATTTCCATTCCTGAACTTAGGGATTTAACTCTTTCAGGTCCTGAAGCTATTCTGAAATCTACTGAAAAATCATGTGATTAATCCCATCTAAATCAGTTGAAGAAATCTGAATGTTTGCAGAACATCAGTTCACACAGAATGCATATGTATGAAAGCAAAATAAGCCAATTGTGTAAGAAAAAGACTAAAAACTACTAGTAGTAAACTTAAAGGTGACAGCAAATACGCTTCCACAAAGGTCTAAAACTAAGCTCTGTTTGAGAAAAGAGGTTTCTTTTGACTCATTAAGGCCACAGAACACCAAAATTTAATTTTCAAAGCGATACTGTCCAAGCAAAAGTAACATAACCTTATCAAGAAGAAATATGCATACTCAGTCCTTAGAAAGGTATTTAAGAGATTAGAAAGATGAATATAATATCCAAGAAGATGTAAGAAAATGATTTTAATCAGTGAAATTGATTGAAATTCCCTGGACCTCTCAGAGGGCCTGGGAACACCTTATAATGATGGACTTCTGTAAATGCAGGAGTCACACTATTTTTTCTTTGAACTGTAGCAATAGGCCTTTCATTACAATGTGTACAATAAATCTATTGGTTTTACTGAGTCATATCCCACTTATGTAAAGAATGAGCCATTTCTAATTAGTTTTTGGTTTTGGTCTTTCGTTGGTTTTTTTTGGTTGGATTTTCTTTTTTTTTTTTTTTCTGAAGAACATTTATTTCTAATAAGTGCAGGTAAAAGAACACAGCTTTTATTTTTTATTTATTTTTTTTAAACCCAGTCTTCATTAAAGTTATATGGATACACTCTAAAGCCTTCTTTTGATCCCTTTGCACACTTTTTTTAAGAAAAAAGTTACCCTGAATTGTAAGGAGAAGCACAAGTGATTTATATATGTGTTTGTGAAAACAAAAGGTTTTATTGTTATTGAATACATAGCCAGATTGTAACTGAAGTGACATTTCCTTAAGCAATTGTTCAGACATATGCATCTCAAAAATCAGAACAGCTTATGGTTGAATTGTCACAAGCAAGGCAAATACATTTAAAACTCATTTAAAAGCTCAAGCAGACAATGATGAAGAAGTTATAACCGTTTTAAGGTGCTATGATTTTCTACTGGTATGAGTATAATCATAAAATGACATAATGCATTGCATTTGTTTGGCCAGACAGGAAAGATAGTATGTCATTCATATGTATTTATTCTGGTCTGTTATGAACTCAGCTGAAACATAATTAGTTCTGCACCCCTTCCTGTCCCAAAAAGGATTATGAAAAAGAAAAAGCTATTGTGCATGATAGTCTACAAATATGCAAAGGGCAGGGCTACCAGGGAAGGAAAGGAATTACCTCAAATAATAAAAAGGATGATTGTAAATTGCAGAATAAAATTAGGAAAGGTTAAGTCTCATTTGGAAGAAATATTGGTACGTCTTCTCCTTAAAAGAAGCAATAGAAAGTTCACCAGCTATATGGGAAGCAAGCAATATGTAGCAATAATAAATGTACTATCTGAAACTACCAAAAGTCCTAGGAGGCTCACAATGTCACTTTCATAATTTTATTTTTTTGAAACATTCTATTTTCACATATGACAATACAATTTTCTCTTATGTTTTAATAAGTGTAAACTACCTTTTAAATTGTTGCTTTATAAAGATCCTTCCTGTAATGTGATCAAATCTATTTCTTGTCTTCTCTCAAAAGGTGAAACTAGAGCTTGGAATCTGATGTTTAGACTTTGATTTTATGTCTTAGTTGCATTCGGAGCCGAAATGCTGCAGATATTTCATTGCCTGGCACACATCCATGTGGGAATAATGTCCTGCTGGCTGTAGTTCAAGAAGGATATGGAGAAAATGAAGTATATGTAGCAGAGGTCTATCAGGAGGATACAGACCACATCTCCTGTAACAAGCGACTGCCTGAGACTAGCATGTCTCTCCAGGCAAAGAGAAGGATAAAAAAGTAACCTAAAAGAGTTGTTTGAAAAGTTGTTACAAAGAGAAAAGAACTAAATCTTAGTAGTTTCAGACAAAACCCAAGTTCAATATCTTCATGGGGGGTTCATCTTAACAGTACAGGAAAAAATATCAGTGGCACGAAGGGCTGTCAATGCTCAGCTCTGGAATAAGACATTAAGAGAGGGTGTAGAAATTCCAGCCCTGAAGATATTCATGACTCAGGTAAAGACAAACTATGAATAAGCTGATGAACTGCTGAAAAAGGTCCTACACTTACGCGGATCTTAAACCAATCAATTTCTGGAGGTGCCTTCCAACAAATATTTCTAATGCCCTATGACCCTTTAGTCATAGTCCTCCAATCTATTGATGTTCAAGCATCTCTTTGCCATGTTCAGTTTTTATCATAGTAAGCAATATTGCTCACCTTTCCATAACACATTTCCATAGTTAATTATTATTTTCATTTGTCTCTCATATTTGAGAGAGATCTTCCTTTGGCATGGCTTATAACACTTCCCAATTCCCTTGAAGTGCAAGTAACACTTTGTCTAATGCTGCCAATATACCATAAACCTTCTCTGCAGGAATTGCTTGTTCCTCCCAGGTTAGTTATTCCTGCTTCCACTTCTGTATACTTAATTTTTATGTTTGAATTTTGCCCAGAGCTCATGAGCTTTCATACAGACCTTTGACATTTTTGCCCAACATCCTGCTTGCTGGGATGGGGCACTCTTCAACTTGGAGGAGGTGATAATTGAATATCAAACAGCTTTCTTGTTTTCCTCTTCCCTCCAAAACCCAGAGTTTACTCGAGTTAACTAAAAACTGGCTTTCAACCCTTAATGTTTAAATTAGGAAAAAAGAAAAAAAAGCACATAATCTTTCTCTAAGGGTTTAGATACTGTATGTACTTCATCAACAACATAGAGAAGACAGACTGAAAGGATGACAAAACTAAAAATTGATTATGTGTCAGATAAATAACAAATAAAATATGCACCAAAAAACTGTCTAAACTCAGAGAAAATGTGATACCTTAAAAAGAGTAAATATGACAAAGGGCAACCAAGACAAAATAATTCCAAATCCTGTTATTGTTTTAAAGATTGATCTCAGTTTTAAAAGGGATTTTTGTTAAAAACATATGGACAATTTTTCTCAAATGTTACACATAGCTACATTAATTTTCCTGAAAGTTAATTGAAAAGTAACAAAGAACTAAAGAGTTTAAGAGGTGCTTTATACCCTTCCCTGCTAACCAGAGCCATCTAATTCCTATAAATATATGTGTGAAGTAGAAACAAAGTCTGTATGTATCTGTGAGAGAACACAGGATTGCTTTTCACACTTGTTCTTTCTTACTAAACACATAGAGCTAACTACATATCCAATACTACATCTTAAATTCCTTTTTGTCACACTGTGTACATCAGATAGCAATATTTGACCATGCACTGGACATGAATTAAAGTCTCTTCAGTAAAACTCAGTAAATGCTCGTCTCTGTGTCACCTAATATTAAAAAATCTGTAGAAATCACATAAGTTCTTTAGAAAAAGTGAAGTATTTTGAAAAGGAAAACCAGTGCACTCCTCATTTAGGGTCCATATTTAGCAATTTTACATCATAGAATGACATTCAGAAAGCACAGTCTGTCACTTAGTGACATTTTGTTCTGTATCACAGAAAGCTGAAAACAAGACAGTTTTAAATTGAGGTCAGAGTCATCAGGAACTTGCACATCTGTAAAGAGGAAAATAAATATAACAAAAAAACTTGATTTGGAATCTTAAGATATAACATAATTTTGCAAAATTGACAGTGTGTGTATCCACAGATAGAAAAAAAAAAATGGTTCTAAATAATAAAGGATCACAAAAAAATAGGTCTACATATCAGTCTAGTAGAGGTTTCATGAACTGCAGGAAATAAAAGCCAGGAACGACAGCCGAAGACTATCTGTAGCCTTACAAAATACACACCTGATTTCTCATACTTAAACAATTCTTTGAGAGGAATGTTTTTGTATCCAGCAGTTTCTTTTGGTAGCTGTTTCCACCCCAAATCCAACTTCAGCTCTGGGCTTTCTTTTTCTCACAACCTGAACCTTAGCCATAATCCTCACCCAAGCCTTAATTAAAATATTAGCCTATGGTTGACCCGGACCTTTAAACAATGGTAAGAACTCCATTTATTATTTTTCACCTCATTTTGGTAGGCTCATTTTAGTCCAACTCTCATTGGAGCTCTGGGCTTCGTCCCGCACACCCAGACTTTCCCCTGACTGGAGATTCCTTGGGAGAGAACTCATTTGACAGCAGTACACTTACTTTGGAACTGCCTTTTCAAAGCCATTCCAAGACTCTGAGCTTTGTCCTTCTGATTGTAATCAAATCCTGATACTAACAGTACGTGAAATCCTAGGAACCATGAATCGATGAAGCTCCTGATGTAAGGGCTGCTTTGACAGTCCTCGTTTTCTTTGAGGACCCCTGTTCAGATAAACTCTGAGCTGGGTTTATTTTGCACAGAGGGCAAGCAAAAACTGAAGATTAAGGTCATGGCTAAGGAAGAATAGTCAGAACTCCAGCTGGAGTTCTACCTCCTAAAGGACACTTTCGTAAAATGCTAGACTCTGGGTGAAGTTTAACCAGGGTTGCCAGAAAGTGAAAGCTATGCTAGGGCCTAATTTTGGCTAGGAAATGGTTCTTTAGACAACCATACTTGTAACTGGTTCTAAGTCAAGTCTGTTCTTCAAAGAATTCCTCTCATGAAGTGCTGAATAAATAAAATTCAGATGTGAACAAAACAGATTTCAGTCTGTTCTCAAAGTTGTGCAGACAGAATTGGTGTAAGCATTTGTTGACAGCTACAACAAAGTAAACACAAGATACAGAATAATTACCCATGCTCAATATTGTAACTTCATTGTTTGTTTCTTATTTTAAGTATATTGCCTTCCTAAAACTCAGATTCCCAGCGATTAATATTTTTACTGTTCTGATTTACTAATGCACATTTTTGGCTCTTCATCATGGTAATGCTAAATTTCTAATTGCAGGTTTTCTTATAAAAGGTCAAGTGATGGGGAAGCATTCAATCAGTATCCATGGAGAAATTAATAATTTATTTAAAAACAATTTTATCCCAAGGGAGACCATTCTGATTAGACAATACCACTATTTAAGAAGTTTAAATTTTTAGAAGTTTTATGAGATTTAGGACATCTTTTTCATCATTACATAATTTATAAGTATTAGCCTGTGCATGAGGTGAAAAGTGCCTTTTGTTTTTAACTAGTATAACATAAAACCTCTTAAGTTTATCAATTCACTTAAGTGGCTAAATGTGTTCCTCTGATGTACATATTGCAATGCTTCTTGCTAAATTGTAGTTTCAGGAATTTCCAACTGAACTATTTCCACTTTCCTTATTTTACAAAGGATTGATCATTTTCAAACTTTGGAGTTTTTTGCTGAATTAGGCTTTATTTGAATTTTGAGGAAGATTATTTCTCCAGAGTGTATTACAAAGTGCTATCAAGTTTTGTATTTTATTTCTGGTCCTTTTGTTATTCTTTTGGGAGTTTTGATAATAAATTATTTTACTGTCTGACATTGAATAGCAAGAATGTTTTGAATATACATGAGAGACTAGTTGACTAGTTAAAGTTACAATATATGTACAAGGATGTACATATGTTTTACAGTGAGAGGAGAAACAGCCTTGTGGAAAACCAGTCCCCTACCTTTGATATTTGGGAACAGCAGGCCTGATCTAAAAGGTCACTACAGTTAATTTTTTCTATTACTTCAGTAAGAGCAGTCAGAGATCACTGTGTATAACAAATATTTTCTTTCTGTCATGTTCCAGATTTCATGATGGACTTGATTTATTTGGTGCCTTTCCATTTCTGTGTTGGTGATTAGACATTCTCATGTAATCCAGTGTTAAGTACTCTATGTGCTTAATGATATGCCACTGTTACAATATTGCTTTCACTTTTTTTATAGCACTTCAAGTTTCTGTGTTACAATGAAAGCTTCTCCTTGGTTTTCCCAGAAAAGTTTGCACAAAACAGTATAACATCTTTTGGTATAGGTTGGGAGTAGCTAATGAAAACATTCTGTACTCCACGCAATGCCACACACCTTAAGATAGGCCGTGCTTGTCCCTACTTACCTGCAACAGAAAGTAAGGTATTGCAAGCAACTTTCTGCCCTCCACCCTTCCTCTCCCCCTACCTCAACCCCATTTAGTTATCCCCATAAGTCACCAGGCTAATTTTTCAAATCCAGGGCCCGCACAATTTCGGCCATTCTAGTATCAATTTAACTACATTATTAAGGACAAAACCTCTTCTGGTTCTTCATACCTTCCTGCATCTTTATAACTCAACTTTCACCTACCTATGGAGTATATGATCAATTTTACCTACTTTCACAATTCAAATTCTGAGAAACTAATCTAAGCTTCTAGTAATGGATAGACACTTCTTCCATCTCAGACAGATTAATTTTCCTCTGTAATTGTCTATCTTTCCCAGTTGATTATAGAAGAAGTTGGCATTTCTAGACAGCTGGAGTGATCCTGGAATTAGCTGTCAGTGTTCATCCACTCTTCATCTATTTTTTTCTCATAATGGCAACTGCTTAAGACACTATTCTGATGAACAATTTTATGTTTTCATAATGGACATTGACATAATAAACATCTATTTATTACCTGGTGTCCTCCTCATGTCAGCTTTTACTTTTCAGTTCACGCTTAAAATATAAAGTTAAAAAAAACCAGCATGAGAGGTAGGAATTTATTCAAGGGCATGTTACATTTGCTTCGGTGTTATCACACAGAGCAGGAAGAAGAGTTTGGGTGTGTCTGCATGAGAAAAGAAGGAAATATCAGGATTTCAAACACTGCAGAAAAGAAAGAAAGAAAAAAAAAACAAAAACAAAAGCAGAAAAGATTGATGGAATTAGCTTGTGGAGCATTTCCAGGGAATAATATCTGTAAAGAAGTTTAAATACATAAAATACTGCATAATATACTCTTTCTAAAAGAGAGAAAAAAATAAAGACAAGAATATAGAGGAAAACAAAATTCTAAAGGAATAATGGGAAAGAAAAATAAGTAAACACAGAGCTAATGGCAGACATCCTTTACTTGTTTCAAATTTAAGAGGGAAAAATTAGAAAAAGAAAAAGGTACCTTTCAGGAAGTAAAAAGCTGCAGTAAATACTGAAGAAAAAGATTTTCTTTTCTTGTCTTCCATCAATAAATCAAAATATAAAATAATATAAAATTTCTACCATTGTTCCAAACCCTGATTAAGACTTCATTTTTTCCTGTGAGCAGCTGATTATTGAAAGAGTATGCTGATGATGCTTCTTTTTTCTTGCTGAAGTACCATGCACCTGCTAGAAAAGCTAAATTTCATGCAATTATTGTCCAAGTTCTAGAAATGCATACTTCATTTATTCACAAAAATACACTGAGCACCAAGATCCAAAAGATATATATTAGATATCCACAGTACACAGTATAAAAGACACTTAATTTTCAAGATCAGTACCTTATCACTAAGGAGCAAATACAAAACAATAGCTCACAATTGAGAAAAAAAATGTATTAAAATAGCATTTAAGAAAGGTACATGCCACTAAATCTTTCAAGGACTAAGAAATAGGTGAGTAGTGAGAAGTAATTTGGGAGCTACTCCTGTCAATGAAATATCTGTACAGAAAACAGTGACTCAGGGATGTCAAACTTGCTTATCAGGTAAAACCATAAAGGAATCCCCCAGAGTGACAATTTTCCCATTACCACTAAAACTGGAATCCCATTAGTAACACAGTCATGTCTAGATCTTATAGAAGGTATAACTGTAGTGGAGCTAACTAAATTGTGAAGGAAATGAAGCAAAAGTCTGCTTTATTTTCTTTTGGCACTGATTCCTAAAATATACCTTTGAGGACAGGCATGACAAGAGAGAAGAAATGATGATGTAGTAAAATATGAAAAAGTGTGTAACAGCTCATGAAAAGACATTGCAAAAATGACAGCCAGAAGAAATTACTTCAATAAAATACCCCTAATCCCTTGATGACCTTTTTTTTTGCCTGAATTTTTCTGGTCTGGATGCAATTATATGGGGTTAAATCTGAAAAGTGATTGGAAAACAGCAGTCTGATACAGAAATTTTGATAAGAAAACATTGCATGAAGGTGGCTGCTTTAGCATCCACCAACTCATCTTCTATCTTCTGATCCTCAGATTAAAATGACTGAACTGTCCAAAGATACAGAATAAAAGTGACTTCAATCAACATGAGCACAGGATATCTGGGAAGCAGAGGTTTATGGTGTCCTCATTTCACAATTATCTGTCACATTATATTATGTCCTGTTCAGATAAAGCAGAGATGCCACCTACTACGACCCAATGCTGTAAGCATAACAAATCCACCTGAACAGACTCCTGTGAATTGGTGTCACAAAAGAGCCTCTGTAATAACAACATTACAGAGGCTTTTTGTTTTATCCTATTTTTATTTTACATTTATAAAATTTTGTTACCTTAGTTCCTTATTACCTTAGGGAGGTTTCACATGCTTATTTATTCTACTCTTTCAGAAGTTTCAGAAGTATGATTTTCTTCAATCCTTGTGCATTTAGGGAAATTTTTTTAAACACAGTTCTGAAATAACTTTTTCCTATCCAGCTTAATGGATATTACTGTGAATATAGAAACCTCAACCCATTTCAAGTGTTTTAGTTAGGAGAAGAAATGAACCCAAAAGTTTGGAGGGAGAGAAATCACACCTAAAAACCAGGATAAGACAAAGCTCAAAGGCTGAGTTGAATCAACCTACAAAAAAAGAAGTACCATAAGGTATCCCATACATTCCACACTTATGTTACCCAAGAGAATTCACAATCTTTTATGAATTTACTGACATAGTAAATGCAATCAATGAAGTTACAGGAAAATCTGAGTGCCATTAGATAAGTTTAGCAGAAGTCAAGGAAGTACTCCTAAGGTACAGAGATACAACATGACCCAATCAAACTTGATATACCTAAGTAAGCTCAGACAAGAAAAGTTATATTCCTGAATTACTTGTAGTTACTATCGATTTTCTTTTGCAATATAAGCAGAGAAGAAAAGTTATTCACAAAAATACAGCATATTCATTCCCATTAAGAATTATTTAATGCCTACAGGTTTTCCCAAGTGATTAATTTGTCCCAATCTAGCTATGTAATATTTAAGGCCAACTCTGGCAAATTTAACTAACACAAACCACTCCCAGTTATTTACTGCAAATTATCTCTTATAATTCTTTAATTTTCCAATGGCAACCTTAATGCTAAGATTTCTTAATGTTTCACTGTTTTTTTCTTTATGATTGGAATGCTAAAGATTTTATAAAAAACATTCTATATTTTCAGAAAAGTCCAGTGTGAAAAAATAACTGCTATCATACATGATGTATGAACTCTACCTATTAAAGGGCTGACAATCTTTAGACCACATGCCTTTCTCATTTTATCTCCAAAGCTGTACAACATCATCAGTGAAGTTGTCATACTCCATTGAATACATTAGAGGAAAATAAGCTGTCTGATTTACCAGTGGATTCACCTAGCTATTAGTATGTTGTCTTTCTTTAATGTGTGAAAATTCTGAATCCTTATCTGAAATGATAGTGAACTGCTGTACTGAGTTCTTGCTGTTTTCTTTGCTACAGTTCTCAGTCTCCCAGGTTCCTCAGGCTCAAGCTGTGTTTTCTCCTTTTTTTTTCCTGAAATGTCCATTTCCACATTTCAGTCTTGCTTCTCCAACTATTCTCAGCTCCCAAATCCAATGACTCCTTTTGATCACAGGTACATCTCATTTCCTCCGGATTATTCAAATCAGATGTCTTCTCATCCATTCCGCCTATCATCCTTAAGTTTAGCATTAAATCATAGAATCATAGAATAGTTAGGGTTGCAAAGGACCTCAAGATCATCTATTTCCAACCCCCCCCGACAGGGGCAGGAACACATTCCACTAAACCATGTCACCCAAGGCTATGTCCAACCCAGCCTTGAACACCGCCAGGGATGGAGCATTCACAACTTCCCTGGCAACCCATTCCACTGACTCACAACACTTACAGTAAGGAATTTCTCCCTCAGATCCAATGCACCTTTGTTTTCAGGTCCCCCTACAAGCAACAGGATGGCAGTTGGAGAGGGGGAGTTCTGCTTACTTACAACTGCTCACTACTTCCTAGAAGAGGAGCTCACGCACGTCATTCTTATGAGTAGAAAAGTGTAACTGTTCAAGATAGAAATACCTGAGAATATTTTATTCACATGGATACTTCAAAAGAATTAAATATTCACCTAACCAAATCTGAAGTAAGCATGACAGGATCAAAATTCTTAAAAGCCTAATAACTTGCCTGAATTTGATTAATTTTTCTTTGTTCTGCAGAGGTTTTATTCCTGTTACCACAAAGAAATTGCACCTACTTCAAAATCCAGAAACTTTAGTGCTTCCTCATGAAAGAAATAATCAAAAGGTAGCACAATTAAGTTGATTTTCCTTTCAGTAATCTTAGTCTAAGAAATAATGCCTATCCAACTGAGTTATTTTAAATTGAATAAGATTGACCATTTGACAAAATTATGACATTGAAAGCACAACTTTACAATGAAAAATGATGATTACCTTGCATATCAAAACTGAATGCATATGAGAAACACTGACATAGTTTACTTTGGAGAGATTGTTTATTTAATTCCCATTTCCCCGCGAGATCCTCTTACCACTGAGCAAACATCTAAATGTGGGTTCAGCTCCTCACCTGTCCAAAAAGCAATGTAGTCTTCAAGGGTTCCTCTGCTATATTAATGCATTCCTGTTTCTCCATCTGTGCTAATGCCTATGAATTATAAGTAAAATTAAGCTGGAGATGTCCCATACATAATGTTAAGGGACAAATTTTGAAGAAACCTTCCATACCAAGACTTCACACAATATTAAAACTCACTACTAATCTCAATGGAATTGCAGTAATAACTTCAATCTGTTTACAAAGGAAAGATAGGATCAAATTTCCATTTCATCAGAATAGTAGTCAATTCACTAATTACTTTTAACAAGTATATGATTTTTTACTTTTAACAAGTAAATGATTTTTTACTTTGTGTGTATATGGAAATGTTTGAAGGTAAAAAATATCTAGCAATCTGCCATGCATCTTATTTCTCCTTTTACTGATAGATGAAAGCAAGCATCATCCTTTTCACCCTACTTTTCACCAGCTCATAAGACAGTTATATTAATATTTCTAATTAAAAATATTCCTACAACTCTGCTTATCTACTTGAGTGTGTACCTGCTCATGTAACATCAATTTAGCCTGAAGAACTGATATTAAATTTTAACTGATTACAGCAGTTGTATAAATAATATGATCTTTGCACCCAAATCTGGTCTCCATTTTAATCTTTTGTCACTTAGGTACTTAATATAAAATCACAGTGGATTTTGGTTATTGAACTATGATTTGTAGGTATGGCTAATTACAGACACAGATACTTTAAGGTGCAGAGATTAAAATCTTGAGAATAATAAGTGCTTTTAAAAAATTTTAAGTGCTACATCTCAATTTTTTGTCTCCAGAAATCATATCCACACATGCAGTAGTACAGCATCATCTGAATCTATCTCATCTGTGCACTGATTTGCTATCCATTCATTTTATACCACGTTTACAGTTTGCAACCTGATGCCAAACTTTTTGACTCACCTATGAATATTTTCCTTTAATTTCTTTAGAAGTATTTTATTCAGTATTTAAGGATGTTGTCAAAGTAATGACTTCAGGACAGTATATATATTAAATCTCTAAATGTAGAAAAAGTAACTAACTGCTATTTCTATGTGCTGTCTTAAAACTTCCCATTCTGATCCTGCTAATATCAATGTCAGGAGACAATCTTTCAGCTGATGCAAACTGTCATCATTCTATCAATTTCAAATAAATTATCATAATTCACACTGGCTGAATGTTATTTCTAGGGTCTCAACCATGCCATGCACTAGATAGCATTTTGAGCAGCATATTGGACTGCAGAGGGCTCTACACCTGTTTATTATTCCATCACAGTAAACCACAATTCTATTTTTGTTGATTATTGTAGAAAAAAAAAAAAAAAAAACACAAAAAAAACAACAAACCAAAAACCACAAAGTACCCAATCTTCCTGCCATGAAGTCCACATAATGGGAACGCGGTTGATCAGATATATTTTTTTATTCTGGAAACGTATACCACTTTCAACTATACAGCTTTATTAATGGAAACACAAATAATGAGATTATTACTAAGAACAAAGATTAGTTCTTTTTAAGAAGGCCTTCATTGATATTATTTTGTACACTCTTTAATTCAATTATTAACCTACAGAGATCATATAAAAGGCCAGCTAGAACAACCAGTGAAGTGTTGGATTTTTTAATTAATACACACTTGAACAGGCACTTCCTGGGTTTTGTTTCCCATGGAATTATATGCATGCAAATGTCTAGAGAGAAAACACAAACTTCTGAATTATGAAGTATTTCACCCTTTAGAGTGCCCTGTGAATACTTCATGGCAGATAAACAGAACTGAAACATCATTTCTTCTGTGCATGCTTCAAAAGTGTTTTCTTGGTTACAAAAAACGTTTATACTACATTAACTCAAAGAGATTCCATGTGGGTTTGAGGATGATATTTCACTGGAGCCTTTGCAAATGGAGATGAAAATTCCTGAGATACAAATTAGTGGAACAGAAGATGGAGAAAAATTATCCAAGCAAATTAATTACATTCTAACAGATGCTGGGCAAAACTAGTCAGTTTGTATTTTTCATCACAGGCAAAAGGAATTGAAAACTAAACATTTTAACTTTGGAGGAAATTCTAGCATTTATCTGTTTCAAATTCTTAAGATCTGGATTTCATGATGGAAAATGAACTGTTCATAATTCCTGGCTAACACAAATATTTTAGTTTGACTCAGCTTGCAACCAGCTGGGATAAAACCAAACTATAGCAAAGAAAAGACAAGGGGACTACAAAGTAAAGAACCCTTGACTTCTGACAGCAGGGAGAAGGGGTGACCACTGGGCACAATACATGTCAGTTGGAAGGAAGCAGGTAAGAAAGCACAAAAAGCTGCAGCAGCCGCACAGCACATTGCCCAGAAGCAGAGAAGAAAAAAAATCCCCACCCGTAGCGTGTGTATGGTGATGTCTCACATGGTAAAGCACCGCACTGTGGCTCCACATGCTGTTTATCGAACTCTTGTTCAGTAGGAACATTTGGGACCATAAAAAGAGCAGTGCATAATCATCAGAATGCTTTATCTCTCTAGTCATGTGCCAGAAGTTGGGGTTTTGTGGATCTTGCCATAAGAGCTCCTTTTTAAATGATGAGGCACGTATTTTTTTCTATGTGTACAGTCATTCAATACAGAGGAAACATTACCATATTATAAAATCATAGAACCATAGAATAGTTAGGGTTGGAAAGGGCTTTAAGATCATCTAGTTCCAACACTCCTGCTCTGGGCAGGGACACCTCCCATTAAACCATGTCACCCAAGGCTATGTCCAGACTGACCTTGAACAACGCCAGCAATGAAGCATTCAAAACTTCCCTGGGCAACCCATTCCAGTGCCTCACCACCCTTACAGTAAAGAATTTCTTCCTCAGATCCA
>JASSUY010013304.1:0-57041 GCA_032466535.1 Forpus xanthops | reverse complement strand
GGCCGGGCGAGGGCCGAGGGGCGCGGGGCCGGGCGAGGGCCGAGGGGAGCGGGGCCGGGCTGAGCCGGACGAGGCTCCGGTCTCCTCCGTGCCCCGTCCCCCGCGGTGCTCGGCGCTGCAGAAGCGCGAGGCCGAGCTCGCTCGGCCGCTGCCCTTCCGTTGCCGGCGCCCGAGGTCTGTCTGCGGTGGTTGGTGCCCCCCGTCAGCCGGTGAGGACACCGGTGTCACTGCGTGGGACGAAGCGGTGCTGCGGGAGCGTGGTAGCGGCGGCAGAAAGGCTGCAAATGGCCCCTGCGCCGCTCCAGCGCGGTCGGAGGGCAGTGCCCCGCTGGCAGTTATTGCAAAACCAAGTCAGGCTGGCGCGGACGGGAGGGAACGCTCATGTGCCGCGCTGTGGCCGGCTCCGCCGCTGCAGCGTGACTTCTGCAGTTACACGTATTCTATTACACCCTCTCCAGTAGTGTTTCAGAGGCAGGCAGTGGCTCAGGTGAAACTTAAATCCACGGGTAAACAAAATTTCATGCCCCGTTGAGCAAATGATATCATCTAGATACAAATTGTGCAAAGCAGAGGCACAGCAAGGGGTCTTTCTTGTCTTTCATGTTTCATGTAGATATCACACTGCTTCACCAGAAGATCTTTTTTTGGATCTCCCCTAACTAAAGCAGGTTCTGGTCTGGTCCAGCAGACTAAAGGTGAGGTTCGAGTTTCTGTTCTGTTTCAGCCTCACACCAAAAGGTGCCATTTCTTGCAGGAATTTGGCATCTCTCCTCCTGGACAAATCCTGATCCTCGTTCTGTTTTCCTCAGGTGTTTTTTTGAGGTTCTACAGACCCCAAAGTTCTACAACAGCTGCGCCTGGAGAAGATGCCTTACTCAAATGGGGTCTTTTCCTGGTCCCTCTGACCACATTCTGCCTTGGCACATGGCAGGTACAAATACTCATTTTTTTCAAGAGATAAGCACTTGAGGCCTGTCACCTTGTTGCATCTCTGACCGTTAAATCTAGTTCATATCTCGTAGGGGAAGGATTTGCTGTTAATTCAGATTTCTGTTTTCCAAGTGTCCATTTGAAAGTCTTTAAAGGAGAGATTCTTATTTTTTTCACTTTTATATCAGTGTAAATATTTCCTCAAATTCAAGTCAGTAGCCTCAATTTTCATATCTCTGATTCCCCTCCTTTAGGCAAGGTCTGACAAGAAACTTGTGGCAAAGGTTTTCAAGCTGACTGGGTTACTGCATTGCCCTGTACCACCCTGAGGAGTTACTTTTCTGTTTGTGTACTTTCAGGTTCAGCGACGAAAGTGGAAATTAGATTTGATTGCACAACTGGCATCAAGAATTACATCAGAGCCCATCCCTCTGACATTAGAGTATGGAAGCTTGTCATTGTCTGCAGAGCACTGACAGTGTGCTAGGGATAGTAGAAGTGGTCCCTGCACAAATGAGCTTATTCTAAATTAAACTGCATTAAAATGAAGGAATCCAACAGGAATTGGGATGTGTGAGCAAATTAGAAAGATATCCTGTATTTAGAGTAAAAGAATAAGTGAATGCTTCCCTGTGGGATACTGCAAATGCAAGTAAAAAGCATGAATGTCTGTTCAGGAGAACATGGTATGTATTTTGTACCATATGTAATCCTCCTGGAGAAGGAGCGCTTGGTAGTTGGTGTCTGTGATGTCCCAAGGGAATTCTTTCTGCCACAGGGAGTCTTGGATAGCTAGTCCTGCCCCAAGCATGGGGCATTTGTGTCAGATATGAGTGAAATTTTTAAGGTCACTTGGGTGTATGACACAGCTGTGAAAGAGTTGAGTTGTTCTGTGTCATGGTCTCAGGTAGGAGAGCAATGCTCCTTGTTGCTGGATGTATGTGCAGTTTATTCACCTGCTGATCAGCTGCATGTGGGTTAGAGGTACCATGGAAAATGACTGCGTTCTGCCTGCTCATGAGCATCTCAATTTGATTCACTGGGACAGTAATAGATGTTAAATCAGACGGTTATTGCATGAGGTGTTTGTTTCTGTTTGTCAGCTGCCTCTAGAGTGAGCCATTTGGGAAAGGAGACTCCCACAGTAAAATCCCCTAATTTGATTTGCCTGTCGTAGCCGTGATTTTATTTTCATCTTTTTCCGCGCAGCCCCATGGAATTGAAGGAGTTGGAGTACAGACCCGTCAAGGTTCGGGGCCATTTTGACCACTCCAAGGAGCTCTATATTTTGCCACGGTCACTTGTGGAACCTGAGCAAGAAGCCAGAGCAGCCACGCGGCTCATGTCCCACCCGGAGAATGGCGCAAATGTCATTACTCCTTTCTACTGCACAGACCTGGGGTAAGTTAAGGAAAGTCTTGGTTCATGTGAGCAACCAGCTTCTGTTGTGAAAAGCTGAATCATAGTGGTTTGATTTCTAGAAATGGCTCCCTCTCCCTTAAAAGGCATCTCTCAGTCTGGTCACTGAGGCTTGGTTCAAAATTGTATTTAAATCCCCCTATAATGTGCACTCAGATAACAGAAATGTGGCACTAAACATATGGGTTCTTTCTGTCTTTCATACTTAGTTCTAGGCAGCAGCAGCAGGAATGAATTTCCTTCTACTCATGAGCTGTATCTCTGTGTAATTCTAGGGTCACGATTTTAGTCAACCGAGGATTTGTGCCCAAAAAGAAATTGAAACCAGAGACCAGACTGAAGGGACAGGTAAGAGGACACAGGGACCAGGCCTGTTACTCTCTGCCCACTGGTTACACAGAGGCACAACAGAAAAATCAAAAGCAGCAGCTCCATTCAGCGTCATGGGGGTTTGCTTCTGGTAGTCATTGTGCTTTTCAAAGAAGGCAAATATCTTCTTCTTACCTTTGTGCTATGTAAATGTGTTTTACAAACAAGAGGAGCTTGATCTGCTTTTTTTTTCCCTGCTGTGTTACAGCACTGCCTCACTGCAGGGCACAACTACTTTATAACCAGACCCCATGAGTGCCGAATTTTTCTACCAGGACTTGGTATGCCAGAAAATGAAAAATCTTGCAAGATTCCTTTTTTTTTTTTTTTTCCTTCCTTGCATTTCACATTTCAGATTGAAGATGAAATTGAGCTCACCGGGGTGGTGAGATTGTCAGAAACCCGAAAACCTTTTGTGCCTGAAAACAACATTGAGAAAAACCGCTGGCACTACCGGGACCTGCAGGCAATGGCAGAGGTGTCAGGTGCTGAGCCCATCTTTCTCGATGCCGACTTCAGTAAGTCAGAGAAACCAAACTGCATGTCCAGTTTCCATCAGTCTCACTCCCTTTCTGCCCAGTTATTTCCCCTGAGCACTTGGAAAGGCGAACTCATTGAATGGTTTATGTTGGAAAAGAGCTTTAAAATCAAGCCCAGCAAGGTACTGCATTTTTGTCTTTGTACTCTGCTAGGTCTGCTATTTTCAAGGTTGTAGAGGCCTACAAGAAACTTGGAGACTTTACAAGGGCAGGTAGCGACAGAACAAGTGGAATGGCTTTAACCTGACAGGAGATGGAGATGAGCTCTTAGACAGAAGCTCTTCCCTGTGAGGGTGCCCAGAGAAGCTATGGCTGCCTCATCCCTGACAGTGTTCAAGGCCAGGTTAGATGGAGCAAGCTGCTCTAGGCGGAAGCATCCCTGCCCATGGCAGGGGGTCAGAATGGAATGGGCTTTAAGATCCTTTCCAATACAAACCATTCTACACTGGTCAGCCAGCTCTGGCTTTGCTGCTAATTTGGGAACACCAAAGCATAAGAGGAGCAGTGTCACATCCCACAGCAAGGACAGCTCTGCATGGTACAGATACATGTTTGACTCCCGTTGTACTTGCAGGAAGCACAGTTCCCGGAGGGCCCATTGGAGGCCAGACACGAGTGAGCCTGAGAAACGAGCACATGCAGTACATCATCACCTGGTAAGTTACTCAGGCAGCATGGGGCTGACCTTCCACAAGTTTCTTTTGCATGTAAAGCTGTACCTGGCATTCTGGCTCTTGCATCAGTGCAACCACATGAGCTCTTAAGCTGTAATAGTCTGAAGGTTTAACCCAAGTAACATCCTCAGGGTGATTTGAAATTACGGGTTTTGCACTGCAGCTCTTAGGAATGTCCAGCTCATCTGGAAAAGGTGTAAATGCAGTTTTCTTTCATAGGTACGGCTTATGTGCTGCAACTGCATTCCTGTGGTACAGAAAATTTGTACAGAAGATACCTTTATGAGGGGAAAAGCTAGTCTCTTCTGTACTGCATTCAAGAGCAGACTTTTCTGGAAGACAGCAGCCCAATCAGTCCTGAGGAACTGCAGCACACGGTTTTAGGGCAACATGTGCAGTAAAGGTGCACAGCTACCAAGCTGCAAAGACTTTAACAAATGCAGACTCTAAACTCCTGCCAGCATTATTTAGCTGCAGCTTGAAAGCACAGAACTTGAAATTTTGCATCAGTTGAGAGTTCCAGGGAAACTGGCTTAGGCATTAATCTTACGGCTACATGATTCTTTTGTGGCTGGTGGTAAGCTGTAGCATTTTAACTTCTCCACAGCTGCACCCTCCAAAGATGGAAAGTTTTCTTCACACTGGGTAGTCATTTCTGGAGTCAGGAGTGGTTCACAGCAGTTGCATCAGAATAAACAAAGATGGGTTTCATGTGCTTGCCTTGTGACTTCCATTGTGCCTCTTGCATCCAAACAGTAACCAAAAGAACAGCTATTGCAGATGCTCAAGTCAAGGTGAATCAGGCAGTCCTGGGCATTGGAAGAGCATCCTGAGGGTACTGTAAACAAGCAGCAACTCCCACAACTATAGCCTTGTAAAACATGGCAGCCCAACACAATACCAAGAGAACAAGTCAGCAGTGAAGAAAGAACACAAGGTGGTCTAGATTTCCCCCTGCTTTCAGCCTGCCTACCCTGGCCATTTCTGCCCTGGCAGAGGCATGACACACCTTCCCATATGAGGTGTCTATCTGGTTAGTCTGCTAAATGAAGTATCACCCTTTATCACCCATAGTGTAACCCACTCATAAGTACTAATGAAGATGTCCTGAAGCAATTTTCAATTAAGACACACTTGCCTATGTAAGCTAGGATTAAAGCCACAAGTAGCCCAGCACATTCAACTCTATGGTCACAGAGTACATGCAGCTGAGCTGCTGCAGATGGACTGTGTTAAAGAACGTGAATCATTACAGAGGACTAGTAGTTAAGAACTGTTGTTCTAAGTACCTGCTACATACTGCTGTTTTTGTGGTCCTGTTCAATCATTTGATGAAAGCTAACAGAGGTGAGGTAAGGCCACTGTGCTATTACCCACTGCCAGGAACACTCCTATTAACAGAGGCCGCCAAAACTGGATCTGAGGGTTTATTCTTTTTATGTACAGAAAACATGTAGCCATCCAGTACATCCTTAGCCCAGCTTAGTAGCCAGTTCTTTAGCCTTTGCTTTTTCAAGCTTAGCAATGCGAGCCACTGACTTTGGACCCAAGACGTTACCACCCCAGTGACGCCGGATCTGCAAAGAAGCAAGAACAAGTTAGATACCTCATAACCACCTCTTACTGCACCATTCAACCAACCTGCTCAATTCCACTCCTTTTTGCACAAACGGAATAGCTCCCTCAACTAGGAAGCCTTACACATTTCAAGCAGTGAACTAAATTTGTGTGCAGCACAGAGATACTAGAGTTTAAAAGCCTTTCCCAAGAATGGTGCTGGATTCAGCAATCATGTAATTTCTGGACTCGGGATGGAGTCAAGCCCAGCAGAAGCTGCTGCCCTCACTACCATCCCAGCCCTGTGATAGCTGTGCTGACTTCTAACTTGGTGATAGTACTCATGTTTATCCTGCTCTGAGGCAAAGAATCTGTATACTTAATAAGCAAATCTTGGTACAACACACCAAACAGGCTTTAAGTTGATGTCACTACTCTGAAATAATCTGTGTTTCATTAGGAAGCTTTTGAGATGTTAACAGTGTAAGATGAAAGAGAAGGCTAGCAGCACAGAGAACCTTACCTCATCATATCTGTCATTGTAATTGGTCTTGACAGCCTCCACCAGCTTTGCAAGGGCTCCCTTATCCTCCCTGTTGGTGACAATTTTAGTTCCTTTAAAGCCTCAATTTCACATTTTCCATAAATCATTCGCCTCAGCACTGAAAGTTCATAGTAGCAATGTGGTTTCTCAGGTTAAGTGTCATTTGCAAAGGCTTAACCACTCCACCTATCAATACTTCAGGAATCTGCACTGCTCAAGTTAAGGCTAATAGTTCCATCTATGTATTCCAGAGTAACCATTCATTTTGGTAAACCAAAATAATCTATATTTTCAAGGTCCAATAGAGTTCTTCAGACAACACGACATATGTATTAGATGTTATAGAGGTAACAGTTTAGCTTTACTATTTTATACTAGACAGACACAGGTTTGCTATCCACCTGCCCTACAGCCTGTGCCTGCGGACAGTCTGCTTTCAACAGAGAGAATCACTTCAGATCACAGAACACTTACGGGTTAACCTGGGTGAAAGCAATAGAGGTACACGTTTTCCTGTGGACCAGTCGCCCCAATCTGGCTTTGCCCTTAATGATGCAGTATGGCACTCCCATCTTGCGGCACAGGGCTGGCAAGAAGACCACCAGCTGAAAAGAAAAGGAGCATACCGTAGAACTGAGGGAGAACATCTGTCTGTCCTTTGGAACAGCCTAGGCTGTGGCAATTGCTCAGGGTTAAAAAGCTCTATTTGCTCTTCACTATTAATTCAGGTGAAGAAATTCACACATCACTGCAAGGGCCAAGCATCATTGTAGTATCAGGACAACTATGAACATGCATACACATTCCAGTGCTGGTAAATACACTTTTCACACAGTAAGTTGCTCTAAAATGCATTTTCATCCGAAGTCCAGTTCTGACCTCAGCCTGGGTTCCATGGGTAGCCTGTAAGATGTACTAGGTGAGTACACCTACCTCAATGGGGTCTACATCGTGGGCAATAACTACAAGCTGAGCCTTCTTGTTCTCCACCAGAGTTGTAACACTGTTAATACCTGAAAAACAAGGACTAGGTAAGCTTTAATTTCAGTCAGTCCACTTTTCAGAGCTTTCATGTCAGCCTTATAGAACCAGCTCAGGCTCCATAGCAGATTCATTACAGAAGTTATGAAAGCTTTCCACATCCACTCAGATTATATTCCCTGGACAATCTGCTAAAGCTCAGGGTTAAAAAGCTCGTCTATTTTGCTCTTCACTTTGAGATCAGGTGAAGAAATTCATACATCATTGCAATAGCTTGTCCAGTCCTGTCTGGCTGAAGCAGAGACTCTTTTCAGTCTCAAGTCCATGTACAAAGTTACCTGCTCGGAGAACTGGTGGCCGCTTAGTTGGAGCATCTCCCTTTCCTGCAGCTTTCTGCTCAGCACGAGCCAGCAGCCTCTGCTTCTTCTCTTGCTTGTTTTCTGGCCTGTATTTGTGTGCCAGCTTCAGAAGCTGCGTAGCTGGAAGAGAACATCCACTGGTCAGCTGCACAGCCCAAAAAGCTAAGCATTACTTTCTAAAATACTGAAGTGCATCAATGATCTTGGTAGTTTTCATCAAGTGTATTTAGACAGCAAAAGGTTAGCACCATCTGCACAGTGCAAGAGTGGAGCACCTCCAGAGCACCTATTTACCTCTACACGCACCACTGCTGGCAATGAGCTTCTTCTTTCACCCTTTGGATACAAAAGGCCTGTTGACCCCCTCAGCAATTACAGTTAAATGTGGTGTACTTTCTCCTTTAAAGCAAGCAACTTCTATTACAACATCTATGAAGAAATTGCTCTACACAAATCAGGAATTTCGTGCATAGACACTAGCACCTGGAAAAACATATTTACTTCAGAAGCAAATAGTTCACACAAGACACTGAAACCCTGTTTCAGTGTCAGCCTGCAGGATGCCAGCATTCCCCCAAGGCCTGCACACCCGCACATTGCTCAAACTACATGTTTATTCAGAGGAAGAACCACAGGTGGTTCTGCAGCTAGAATGGCCTCCCATGGAGACATGCAGTTGAGATAACCCTGGGTTTCCATCCTTAAGTAGGAACTTCAATATTTTCTATATGGTACAGAGCAGGCATCAAGACTTAAGCCAGCAAATTCAGACAGCAACTTGCTACGACAACACCCCTGTCACTATTAAAGTCTCCCTAAAATGCTTCCAAAGATTCTCCCCAGCTTACCTTAGCTACATCTTATTTCGGTTTCTTTCCTCCTCTGAAGCACATCCCATCAACGACTCAGGTCAAGACAACTGCATGTGGCACATCCTTACCTGTCTGGCGGTCCAAAGCCTGAGTGAACTGGTTGATGGCAGGAGGCACCTTCAAGCGCTTGTAAAGGATGGACCTCTGGCGCTGCAGCCTGATGTAGCGTGGCCATTTCACAAAACGTGTGAGGTCCCGCTTTGGCTGGATATCCTGTCCTGAAAACACAGACCCTTTAATGCACAGCTGTTCCACAGCCATAGAGCAACAGCATGGAACAGGCACGAGTGCATCAGAGATCTTGGTGGTGATATGTCAGCACTATCATTCAGATAGCAAATATTCTTTCACATCATCTGCACACTGTACAAACAGAGCACTATGGAAGCTTGAACTGAGTTACCATACGACATGCAAAAAGGAAAGATTAATCTCAACAAAACCACTGAATGAATCCAGGCAGTACAGGAAACAGCACATTGGCCATAACCACCCATCACATAACTGACCTAATGAAGGGCAGCACTTAACTGCAGAGAGCAAAGTAAGCGCCTTTATCATTGTCTCCACTCCACAGCTTTATTATAGTACATGCCTGTTTACAACTTTGACATCTATTAACAAAATGCCCTGTTGAGTGAGCAGCCCAAACATTCACTCACCAATGCCAAAGTTCTTGGGTCTCTTCTCAAAGAGGGGATTGACAACTTTCTTGGCCTCCTGCTTCTTGACTACAGCAGGGGCTGGTGCCACCTTCTTGCCCTTTGCCTTCTTTCCTTTTGGCTGCAAGAAACAAACACACCCTTTCTTCTTTTGCTTCCAACACTTGTGTACTCAAAGGCTTTCAGTCCCCCGGAAACGCATTTCTCCAGCCCGGTCTTACTCTTCTAGAGAGAGCAAACCTTTTACTTTGGCTTCAGAACCTTTACGAGCCTCCCTGCGAGCGCCACCGTTTAAACCCGTCTGCGGATCCCTCGGCCGGGCGGCCACCGCCGTTCCGCAGCCCTGCGCTCCCCAGAATGCCCACCGTGAGTTCCTGCCCAGCGAGCCCGGGATCAGCCATGAACCGGGAGAAGACCCGAGTCCCTGCGCTCCGCTGCGGGCCAGGAGGCCCAGGCTGGGCCTCCCCCGGACCAGCCCCGCTTACCGCAGGCCGGGCACGAACACGGCTCCACCCCCCCGCCAGGCTACCGAACACCCGCGCAGTGCCCCCCGCCAGGCCGCGGCGCAGCGACGGCGGCGGACGGCGGCGGATGGCAGCGGATGAGCCCTTCCCCGCTCACCATGGCGGCAGCAGGAGACCGAGAGAAAGAGGCCGAGCGCTGCCTGCCGGGAAATATCTACGGGACACGACGTCTCGCGAGAAGACGGCGGCGCGCTGGGCGGGGCGGGGCGCGGCGCGGGGCGGGGCCCGGAGAGGCGCGGGTCCGCCATGTCGCAGGCGCGGGCTTTGCCGCAGAGCAAGGAGACGTTGCTGCAGTCGTATAACAAGCGGCTCCGCGATGATGTTAGGTCCATCATGGACAACTTCACCGAGATCATCAAGACGGCCAAGGTGCGCCCGGGGCGGCCGTGGGGGAGCGGGGGTCGTCGCCGGGACTGGCGGTCGTTCCCCCTGGCTGCTGCGGGCCTCCTGCATTGCCAGCGGGCAGCCGAGCCGCGCTGCCCAGTGCGGGAGAGCCGCAGAAGACGGGGTAGCGAAGGCACGCGAGTGCAGAAGGTGCAGAGGCCGCCCCCGGGATTGAGCGGAGCCCAGTGGTCACCTTCCAGGTTTTCTGTGTGTAAAGGTGGCTATGTACGTGTCTTTCTTTAGATTGAAGATGAAACTCAAGTCTCTCGAGCAACCCAGGGGGAGCAAGATAACTACGAGATGCACGTCAGAGCTGCCAACATTGTGAGTAGCACTCTGCTGTTCAAAGCAGTGAGCAGCACATCCTTCAGGTGCTGTTGGGTGCATTGCTGCACCTAAGGCAGCCTTTATAATGCTCACAAGGACTGCTGCTAGCAAAGCATCCTGGTCATTGAGGTGGCTGCTGAAGGCAGGGTAGCCTGGCTTGTCAGCTGCAGGTTTCTGTCATAATCCTCGTGTAATGTGGGATTTTTTACTTTATTCGAAGCTTGGGCTGAAGGAGCAGCTTGGGAGATCTTGGTTTAGAATTGGAGCAAAGCACTATTTTGATGCTCTGTGATTTTTCTTTCTGCTACAAGGTCCGAGCTGGTGAGTCTCTGATGAAGCTTGTATCTGACCTGAAGCAATTTCTGATCCTCAATGATTTCCCCTCTGTAAATGAAGCTATCAACCAGCGCAACCAGCAGCTGAGAAGCTTGCAGGAGGAATGTGACAAGAAATTGATTGCACTGCGGGATGAGATCTCCATTGACCTGTATGAACTAGAAGAAGAATATTACTCTTCCAGGTACAAATAGGACGGTGGACTTCTGCCTCATGACTCCATGGGGTGGTTAGTCCAGACAAACAAGTAGCCCTTATAGTACAGGTCTTGACAATGTTCCCAGCAAAACTTAACTCCTATTTTTAATTAGGTCAAACTCTTTTTCTGCAGCTAAACTGCCTTTTCCTCGTAGATACCCTACAGGGTATGGATGTCATAGGCAAGGAGGAGTTCACAGTATCCAGCTCTAGGTCCCTGCTTTATTTGGCTAGATTTGACAGATAATCTGCTTAAACTTCCTTTGTAATCATAGTAAAAGGAAATGGGTTTTATTGGGAGTATAGACTTCTGTCTGAGTATCCCTCTGAAGGAGCCTCTGTCTATAGAGAGAATAGGTTGCTGAGCTGGGTCCTAATGTTAGATGAGATCACCACATTTTCATGGTGAGTGCTTTCACAAGTGGCCTGATCACACAGTGTGCCTTTTCCCCTATAGTGCCTGGCCACCTGGAGTCCTCTAAGGGTGAGCTCTTGAAATGAACATAAGAGACTTGCTCGGTTTCATTGAATAATGAAGCATTGTGATAGGATTTTCTACGGAATAACAAATTGTTACTAATTTGTGGGATTTTTTAATGTTTTAAAAATACTCTTACTTAGAAAACAGGCTTTAGAGAATTTAGACACACTAACTTTTTATTTTATCTTCTGTCATGCACTCCAGCACTTCTAGTTGATGATGCAGTAAATGAAAAGTGGAAGAAAACAACTGAGAATCTGATTAATTTAGTTGTACTGTCCAGGCTAAGTGAAGTCAGTGAAATAATGCTATGACTTCTAAACAAAGACTTAGCTTTTAAAAACCTTATTTAAAAATTTAATGCCCAGCATTTATATTTTTGCCTTTCCCTTCTTTCTAAACATGCTGAATGCCTGCAACCCCAGCTAAGGCAACTAAACCTTAATTGCTCAATATTTTTGGAAGTTAGGCCGTTGGTTTTGGGTAACGTATGTATTTTAAGAGTAAAAAGATGTTGATATGACATAGCTGAGGAACTGCTACGACATTGGAAGAGAGCTAGAGGTAGTTGTTTACAGTTGTTTTTCAATCTTTGGGTGGAGGGGCAGCAAGAGATCCTGGAAATAGCACAGCAATGAAGAGTGACAGAATCAAACCCACACCAGCCCAGGCTTTGATGGGTCAGGGGCGCATCTGCTACACAGGCTGCATCCACACAACAGTGTGACATGGTGTAGATGATAGTGCCTCATGTGCCAGATGTCACCATGCTGTCACCAGACTGCCACTGCTGTGTGTCAGTAGCTTTGACTTTTGGCCTAGGGGGTTATAGCCATGCTTGCATGGTCTGTTCACTTGCCTGGCACCAGGTGCTGTATAAAGCAGCCCTTTGTAACAGAACTGTCATCTAAAAACAAGTGTTGGCATACACCAAATGAATTTGCCTTTGTGCTCTTTCTTGTAAGAGTGGTCAGGAGGTGAGGAAACTGCAGCTCTGCTGAGCTGTGATCTGAAACCTGTTATCATGTAGCACTTAGTCATTTGCTTTTAGCACTTATTCCTTTCCTGCCCTCTTCCCTTTCTTTTTCTGCACCAAAGAAATTGTGTGTAAATATAGAAATAGTAATTTATTTAAAGTCCTTTTATAATTGGGGTATTAAGATATTTTTAATGAAACTTTGATGTCTAATGTAGAGAAAAAGGGTTTCTGTTATGGAACGTAGTCATAGAGGAATAATCATGTTCAGATGGCTGTAGTAGGTGGTTTGCCCACAGACACACATTCTGCGCAGTCCTGGGAGCCCAGCTGCAATTCCCTCTTTGCACCATCTGTTACTTCCTCATGGGTCCTGAGTCCACAGGTTCTCATTAAGAGGCATGCAGTCCCATGAAGCCCAGCCATGGGTTCCACACAGGCATCCTGCCAGACTTTCTCCCATGCTCCAGTGCCCCTGAAGGTCACTGGTTTATTTGAGGTTGTTCCTCCAGGGGCGGCTGCAGCAGAGCTCCCTGCAGCAGCACACCTCCTAGAGCTGCCCCAGGCTGCAGGGCTTTCATCTCTGTGCTCTGTTCCTGCCCACTGTGACAGGCCTGTGGAAGGGAGTGTCTTCTGTCCAGATCTGTCACTGTCATTGTGCTAAAGGAGCTTAGGAGGCAGGCTCTTGCCATAGTGAGCAGCTAACAGGATGCGTTGCAGTTGTAGGGCCAGGTTTCACTGCTGGGCTTTTATTGCATACATGAGGATTTTGATGAGGAGACCTGAAAGCAGGTCTTTGAAACTTAGATTGTTCTGAAGGAATCTTTGCTATCAGTTCCTGTGCTCAGGCATTTTCCTAAAGATGCATCTCAGCAGTTTCTCTGCACATAGACCTGGCTGCAGGCCTCAAGGGGAGTAGTGGAGTCCCTTCCATGCACTGAGAAATCCTCAGTCAAAGGACAGAGTTGCTGTGGGCTACAGTGAGCAGTAGCTGCTTGTTGACCCTAACTTTTGAGGAGCATAAGGTGGGAGATGAAGCTCAGACTTTTGGAATTGTTTTTTCTCAAGTAGCAGGAGAAGTGACTATGCTTCTGAAGGAGCTAAAATGTTGTTAGTAACTCCTCTGCCCATATGGGGTGGATGCTGTGATAAGGTTCTCCTTGGAAAGCCTGCCCTGAGGTCTAAGGCTGACAGAAGAGGAGTTGTAGTTTTGGTTGGGTCTTGAAGGTCTTTGCTAGTTGAACCCAGCTGCACTGTGTGTTGGGGGCTGTAGGGAAGGGTGATCTTCTAAGGGATTTTATAAAGGCTCCAGATAGAAACCTGCACCCACTGCCTTCTCACTTCTACTGCAAACACGATGGGTGATACTGCCAGAGGAGCTCAAGAGTTAGATGCTTGCAACTCGTGGTTTGCGTGCTTATTCCCCAAAGCAGTAACTCCAAGCCCAGCTTGCCTTCTATCACCCTCAACCCCAAACCTGCATTTATGTTCCATTGCTCCCATCTCTGGGACCATGGAATCCATCTTGAGTGTGGGGTTAGATCTCAGCACGTTTCATGCTTGTGCAATTTCAAGTGTCTTATATTTCTACACTTAAAATATTTCCTGAAGCATCTATTCAAGTCCGTACATTAAAAATGTAAATAAAGCTGCAACAACAAAATCACTTGACCCATTGGGTTTGTTTTACTCTGAACACAAGCTGCTTTCCGCTCTAGCACTCATTTAGTCTTGGGTGCCTCCTGTGTGTGCAGCTCCTTCCTCTCAGGAATTTGTTTTGGTTTTGTTGCGGTTTCTTCTGTAATTTTCCTTCATAGTTTTGGCCTTTCCACCTTGTCTTTTTCTCAGGGCACAGACCAGAGTTAGCCAGTTCTATCCAAAACATCCATTCCCACAGTGCTGGCTCACCCAGCTGCACAATCTGCGGTGGGCAAACCCAGCAGCTGGTTTTAGCAGTGCTGTTGGCTCAGGTTCTGCTGAATAGGAGCCTTCAGTATCCTGTGGGCTGGGCAGCTTCCAGAGAAGACCCAGAGCTGCTGCAGAGCTTTTCTGAAGAAGGGTGCATCAGTTCCTTCTGTGTCACAATAGGGGCAAACCCTAAGCCAATAGTGCTGGGGGTGTTTTCTGTACTGAAATTTAGAGCAGGATTTCTGTTTTTTTTTTTTCCTCACTTAGGTTGTGATCTAATTCCAAGTAAAATAGTGATGGTGAGGTCCTTGCTTCACTCAGATCAGTAGCAGGATTCCTATGGGGTGCCAGGACTTCAGTCCATGTTTTCAGGGACTTGGAGCATCTGGACTGGAGTTGAGCTCTGTTTCAGTTTGTAGCAACGATTCTGTCTCTGAAGTTCCCCTGATCTCACCACACCCATCAGGTTCAAGACCAGCCCTGAGCAGGTGTCCTAGGGAAGGTGGGTGTCATAAGGCTTGTGATGAATTCCTGAGCATGGGCCTGGCATCTAGGAGCCATGTTTTGTGATTTTCTTAATGCTTTGCTTCTGTCCAGCTCTCACCCCACCCCCCCGCCCTTACTGCACTGCCATCTCTCCTTACTGGGTTGTTTGTTCTGTAAAGCTACAGTCTGTGTGACAGCAACGACCTCCCGCTGTGCGAAGCCTACTGGAGACAAGACTTTGCCACGCTGTCTCCTGAAAGCCTCTCCATGCCTCTATCGGCTGCTGGAGCAGAGCCGAGCGCGGCCGCCGCGCAGAGCTCCGCCCCAGCGCCGCCCCCCGGGCACGGGCACGGCGCAGGCCCCGCCGAGCACTCCTGAGGAGCCGCCTCAGCCGCTGTGCTCGTTCCTCCGGCGGCGCTGTGGTACTGGAAGTCTTCCACCTGCTGAACTGAGGAGCGTCGCCCATGGCCGGGAGAAGGCCCTGGAGCTGTGTTTGCAGGTAGGTTTCTGCTCCCTGGACAGCCACAGTGCCTTCTCCACCCCAGGACATTGCCAAGAGTATTCCTCTCCCGTAAGAGATTGTTCTAACAAATTAGAGTTAAGTTTGCTTTTACATTGTTACGTTATGTGTTGTTATGTGTTGTGTTCATTTGATATCCCGTTTGTTTCTGTGTGGATCTCTGTAAGTAAACACTGGAGCGTTGGAGTTGAATTTTTTTGGGATAAACCTGAGCCAAACCAAGAGATGATGAATGTTTTGGAGTATTCACTCTGTTTCACAAGGTTATGGACATCCTGCTGCTTTCAGACTCTCAGGATGGCATCCATCAACCTCTGTTCTGCTGCACAGGACAGAAAGGACCTTGCAGTATTTCTTACACAGCAGGCTTCAGTGTCCAACTTGCTCACGGCCATTTCTCAGGAGGCCCTTACTGTGGACCAGTGTACTCCCTTTGAAGAGCAAAGGGTACATAGGAATGGGGCAGGTCCTGGCGATGCCAGCTGTTGAGGCCACTGGCAGGAGCAATGGCAGGCTCTGGTTCCTTCCTCAGTGTTAGCACAAAAGGTTTCTGTTGGCACTGTGAGCTACCTGGACGCTGTTGCTTGTGTTGCCGGTGTTGTTTCTAACTGGGCAGTGGGGTGTGCAGAGCAGGGTGGTTCTGCTGTTCCTCGCGGTTTCCTCCCAGCTCGGCAGCCTCCTCCCGTGCTGTACAGCTCGGTCCGTGGAGCCCGGCTCCTTGCGCCCGCAGGGGCCGCGTTCCTGAGCACGTGCATTTTGGTTTTCCTTCATCTATTTTTGTCGTGAAATATCTCAATAAAGGTCTTTGGTGTCCTCTGCCCCGGGGAGTTTTAACTGGCCTCCTAAGAGCAGCGGTGTTGAGCGAGCGTCGGTTCGCGGCCCTCGGGGCCTACAGCAGGCTCCGCTCAGTGCGGCTGCGCGACGCTTGCTCGCTGTCGTCACTTCCTGCCCGGCGCGGACTGAGGTCACATCCTGTCGGCGGTGCTGCGGGGAAGGGTGCTGAGGAGCAGTCGCGGCGCGGGGCCGAGCATGGCCGCGGGGCGGAGCATGGCCGCGCAGGACTCGTACTTGCAGGGCCTAGCCGGGAGGGTCCGCGCGCAGCTGGCGCCGGAGTCGCGGAAGAGGGCATTCGGTAACAGGGCCGCGCCGGTTCATTCCCTGCTGCTCCGTGCCGGCGCGCGGGGCCTGGCTCCCGGCAGCCTCCCTTCTCTTCGCGGGTGCTTGTCGCAGGGGAGGCTGTTGTACCGGTTTGTAAGGGACAAACTCCGTAGTTTGTGCTGCAGCACAGGGCTCCTGAGCACTCGGTGGTGTTACCCGGGGGAAGCAGTGATCTCTCTTCAGTTTATACGTGTGGCAGTTGGATGGGGGGAACTGGGATTTTACTGAAGCATATAAGCATGTTATTGGGCTATTTAAATAGACCCTATAATACATAATTTTTAAAGGTAGAGGTATGCCAATGAAATACTGGAACTTTAGTGTTCAGTAATATCTTGACATTGTGAAGGGGAAATGTCCTGGTTTGCATGATTTGGTTTTGCCTTCTAGTGCCTCAGCCAGGGCAGTCTGAAGATGCTGGCAAGCAGCTCCAGAAAAAGAAGAGAAAGAAACGCAAGAAGCAAGCTGAAAAGGTGAACGGTCCTTCAGTCAAACAGGTGGTCTCTAATGTGAGCAAACCTGCTCCAGGACAGAGGGCAGCCACTCAGGCCAGCAAAACATCTCCAGGTAGTACTGCACAGAGCAGAAGTGAGAGCTTGGTTACAGGTGAGAATGCCAGCATTGCCATGGTCAGGTTAAAGTGTCCTGAGCTGAGGTGACTGCTTTTTGGTTGCTACACGTTGTTACACATGTAGTTCAGAAAGGCTTTAAAAAATTCATCTGAATTGTAAGCATCTTTGCTTATTCCATGTGCCCTCTAAGCTGTTGTATACATACGGAAATTGGGTGGCTCTTGGGAAACTGCGTTTAACCTGTGCTGCAGTTTAGTGTATCTGGTAAGCCTGTGCTGCAGTCTCTGCCGTGCCAGCTCAGCCTTTCACTGACAGCCTAAAAAGCCTGTTCACCAAGAAAATATATCGTCAGTGTCCTAGTTTCCACCAACCAGGTACTTGTCTTCTGACAGCCACAGGGCACGCCAGGCCATGTCCAGACCACAATATGGATAGAAAAGGGGGAACTAATTCTAAAGAAACCAATGAAATAGAAACTTCTGGCTTGTTTAGATTTTCCGTTCTGTTCACAGCATCTGCAGAGTTCTCAGAACTTTTCCCATAGCCACAGAAAGTTCTGCTTAGTGCTGTCTTTTAAGTATTTCTGCTTTCTTCCTCTTGTTTTCAGGGGTTGAAAGTGAATTGGATTCCTCTTCCTTTTCCACAATAAATCTCTTGCGTCAGAGACTACATGAGAAGATTAAAAAAGCTTCTGGACAAGTATGAGAATTCTTTAACATGTATCCATACATGTATTAATGCAATAGGCATTCTCCCTGGCCTCTGGGGTATGTGGGGACAAAACTCAGGGTTTGGGTTCTGTCCATGCCCACTGGAAGTGCCAGGAGGTGTTGCTGAGAGACCAGCACTAGTTCTGTGGTGAGAAGATCCAGAGCCTGGCCAAGGGGACAGTGCCCCCAGTGATCTGTAGTAAGAAAAGTGCTAAGAACCTGGAAGGGAGCATAGCTATTAGGTGTTGAGAGAAGAGAGTAAGGGTTTGAAACGCCTTTACTGCATTTAGTGTCTCTAAACGCTGAGCCTATGACTCCTTGTCACAAGTCACACATTTCTTGTGAGATTTGAAATTGGGAACTTGAGGACATCCCACTTTTAATTCTGATTTATCCCTGTAAGGCTCCCGATTCATGTCCATCCCCCTTTTTAGGATGATGCCCGAGAATTGCCCCCTTCAGTTCTGGAGAAGAGGCAGCGGAGAAAATATGAGAGAGAAAGAAAGAAGCGCCGAAGAAAAGAGCTGATGATGAAGGCAAAAATGGTGAAGAAAGAAACTGAGGAGGTACCAGTAGAGCCAGAAAGCAAAAAGGAGAGCAAAGCTGAAGTTGTCTTCAACAGGGTTGAAGTCCATGAAGAGAATGAGCTGAGCAAGATCCAGAAAAAGAAAGAGAAGAGGAAAGCAGTGAAAGGCAAAATCACTCCTCTGACAGGCAAAAACTACAAGCAGCTGCTGAGCAGGCTGGAGACCAGGAAGAATAAGCTGGAGAAACTCAAGGATAAGGACCAGAAGAAAGCTCAGGAGCTAGAGAACAAGATGAAATGGACAAATGTTCTCTACAAGGCGGAGGGTGTGAAGATTCGTGACAACGAGGAGCGCCTGAAAGAAGCCCTGAAGCGTAAGGAGAAGCGTAAAGCACAGCGCCAGAGGCAGTGGGAGAAACGTACAGAAAAAGTGGTGGAAAAGATGCAGCAGCGGCAGGAAAAGCGTCGCAAGAACATTCAGAAGAAGAAGAAAGAAAGGATAGAGAAGAAGAAAGCCAGAGCCCGGAAGAAAGGCCGAGTTCTGCCGGAGGACTTGAAAAAAGCTGGCTTGAATTGAGTGCGGGGCTCTGCTGCGTGGGGAGTGATGGGACATGGTCTATCTACGTGCAGCTGCGGCCCAAGCAGGTAGTGCGGAGGAAACCGCGGTGGTTTCGTAATAAACTCTGTGATAAGCCAGCCCCTTGTGTCCTTGGCCGTTTCATTTCCCGTCCACTTCTGATAGATTTACCCCCACACCATCATCATTGTCCCAACGCGTGGTGCCGCTCCGGCGCGGGCGCGGAGTCCTAGCGCAGTGGTTGCCCTGGAGGGGGGGGACGTCCCGAGGCCCCGCCCTCCGCGCTGCTATGGCAACGTGGATGCCGTCGCTGCCCGCGTTGCCGTGGCGCCGCGCGGCGCGGCCGTTGAGCTGAGGCGTGGCGGCGGCCTGGCCCCGTGGCCCACACAAGGGGTCTTCCCTTCAGCCCAGGGCCCTCGGACACAGGGAGTCATCGGGACACTTCGCCTGCAGCAGTGTCAGTCGAAGCCATGTAGTTGCCGTGTAGTTTCGGCCCGAGTAGAGCCTTTAAAGCGGTTGTCCTGCAGCTTCTAAACAGCATTTCTTCTGGAAGTCGGCTGGGGGGCTGCGTGCCAACGGTGGGAGGTGTGCGCCGCGTTCCAGGCAGCGAGGTTACTTAGTATGGTGTTTGGATGAAGCAAGGAGCGAGGCTGGGTTTCCTGTGAAGAGAGGAAGGCTCGCTTGGTTATGGGTTCGGAAATTCGTGCTGATGCCAGGTTGCTGCAGCGTTACCAGCAGCAGAGTGCTGAAAGATCAACCTACAATGTTTCCACACAGGAGCCGCTGTTGTGCAGGTAGAGAACGGGCACGTAAAACCCCAGTTGTATGTTGATGCTTACAGGTGTGGAGACTAAGATTTGTACTGGGCCTTAGACATGCCTGAATTCTTGGTCTCAGCACTAACAACTTGCAAGGAACCGTCTCCTTGCCGGATGTAAATGGAGTATAGTGGGCTGCTGCCTGCTGAAGTGCTCATTAACATGCTAATTTTGCAATGGGGCACACGTTGCATGGCTTTTCTTTCAAAAATAAATTGTATGTCTTTTTTATTCAGAGGAATCTAAACCACACCTGGTCTGATATGTATTTTTGAACTCTGTTTTAAACTATGTTAATGGTTTACATGATGATGCAGTAATGATTATGTAATAAGCAAAAAAATAGATCAGTGTGTCCATCCTTTTCACCCTAATCCTTCTGCTGAATAATGACACCTTTATCCTCACTTCCTCTGGGCAGAAACAGTACCTAGCTGATGGGAAGAGCAGTGGGCAGACAAAGGCTACTTCCACATTTCTCACTAGTTCTTACTAAACAGTTCATAGATTTTTCTAACTTTCAGAGATAGCATGTATGTCTTTGTAGTTTGCATGTACAAAATCTAGCATTTATTGCTTTTATGCCATCACAGCAGTTCAGAGCTTGTGATCAACCTAGGCTAATTCCTCAGTTCAGTTCATCTCAGAAGAAGGAATTTTCACTCTTTGAATCATATTTTTTGAAATTAGAATTATGCTCATGTTCACTCAAATGTTGCATTTTGCCAATTAAATTGAATATTTTACCACTGCAAGTCCCTCCTCTTACGTATTTAGTACAAATCAAAGTTTTATTCTCTTTCTGTTTCAGAGAAGCTGCAATATTTCAAAACCCTTGGAGAAGTGTCAGCCTAAATGCAGCTGAGGAAGTTGGATCCCTTCCTGATTTTGTTGGTAAAATTTATTTCCTTTAATCATAGAATCATAGAATCATCCAAGTTGGAAAAGACCTTTGAGATCATCAAGTCCAACTGTTACCCCAGGACTGCCAAAGCCACCACGAAGCCATGTCACTGAGGGAAATGTCAGATACTTTAATTTGCCTTCTTGGGAACCACCCTACATATAATCATTTCAGCTGAACAAGGTATAAGTTTAAACTTGAAAATGACCTGACATGTTCGTGTGGGTCAGGGTTGCCTAGAACCACATCCAGCCTGGCCTTGAATGTCTCCTGGGATGGTGCAGTTGATCAATAATACCTGAACTTAGTTCATAGTTTCCATGCTTTTATCCTTCTGAAAATTACAAATTAATAAAATGAAAGGAATTTTTAATATATGCTTTGCTATTTTTAACCTATGTTTGCATAGATTTCCTTCTAGTGGAAAGCTGTCATGCACTCTAACAGCTGCAGAAACTAGAGAGCTCAGAGCATGGATTTAGGGATTTATTGTGCATGCATTACATTTTCTGCAACAACAGTTCCATGCTACATCATCCTCATTTCTTCTCGGCAGTTCCTGAGGAAATTAGGAGTAATATCTTGGAACGCCTATCAGAACACCGGCGAGGCCGTCATGGTGAAGCACTAACCTTAATGTATCATGAGCTTGCCTGCATTGCCAGGGTAAGACTGGGTTTTGTAATTCAGATAGTCTTAAGTACTATGCTAAAGTCAGGGCCTAATGCTGAAAAAAGTGCACTGACTTCCTTACCTTTTTAGGAGGTGGAACCCTTTGTTTTGGAGCCTGGAAAATTCCTTCTGACAAAACTGATGGAATCCGATAGAAAAATTGAACATCTGTTTAAAAAGATTGAGCTTGCCACTACTCTGGGAGGTTTCTCGTTTGAAGTAAGGCATCTTATGCCATTGTCTCCTCCTCAGTTCTTTGTACCTGGTCTGTGTAATGGCTTCTTATGCCTTGCTGTAGTTTTAAGATATATATAAATGCCTTTTTTTTTTTTTTTTGATATTTCATTGAAATAAAGATTGAAAATAAACACTTGTTGCAGGGTTTGGAGGAACTGTGGAGTATCATCCACCAGGAATCCTTAACCAGAAGGAAGTGGATTGAGGAAATGGATGAATCCCTAAAAAAGGTTGAAAGAAGTCGAGCTGATCAAGTGAGCTGTGGTCCTTCGTAGTTGTTAATTCAGCATAAGATGGTTTTTTGCTCCTGGTGCTGGGTGTAATGTAGAGAGTAGTTCGTTTCCACAGGAGCCAAAGACATCTGCCAGGGACTCTGTTGCGCAGACAAATTACTGTCTTTTCACCAGTGGGTTCTCTTACCCACCTAATCAGAAAACACTTCTTTACCAGTTACAAGGTATTTGTTTCATTCACAATTACCTGTATTAAAGATGCAAGGGACGTGAGCTGCTTTCATTTTTCTGCAGAGTTATTTAGGTCAAACTGTAGCAGGTCTGAGGTTATTTTATTGGGGAGCACCTACTCCACTGCTGGGAACTGCCCAAGCTGGTTGTAGTTTGGGCAGGCCAGGTGTCAGTACACTTCTGCAGGCTTCAGCCTGACCTGTAAGTCATTTGAGATCACAGGAAGTGCTTGGATAAATAAACAAATAGTCCATAAGGAAGTCCTTCCTGCTTTGTCCTTGCAGGCAAAGAAACGCTGTCTGTTATACCTGTGTCAGTTTGTCCTCTCTTTGTAATGAAGACACAGTGAATAGGTCCAATAATTTTTCTATTTTATTCATTATAAAAAATAGCAGAGATGACGATGTTTGCTTAAATCCACCAGACACTGGTGGATTCACTGCAGGTATTTGAAAGGAAGTTGATTTGCTTTTTAAGTTCAAATTGCAGCCTGTCTGCAGAGCACTCATCACAGCTATTAAAGAGAAATTGGTTGAGTAGTAACAAAATGGAATGTTTTAGCTACTATTTATAAGTGATTTAGAAACCCCAGTATTTAAGATTGTAAGTATTATAAGATTCTCTTCTCAATCTGTCTGATTTTATTGTAATGGAAAAAAATGGTTTGTTCATAGCATTGCTTAACTTTGGAAAGTGTCATTGGAATTATACAGATTTCTTTTTGTTGTTCTTTATTCTTCTATTGCACAGATAACAGCTGTACTGAGGAAGTATACTGTCATACTGGAAAGCATTTCCTTCTTCTTGTCAGCTGATGTTTACAGGCTGATGAACAATGAGGCCATGGTAAATCTTTCATCCTGAGAGGCTGGTTTACTTGTGAGAAATAGCAATCAAGATTCCCAGAGTGTCTTCTTTTCCAAATGAAATTCATTATTTCTGCTTACCAATCATTGCCTGTAGGAAGGCTTTTTATGTTGCAGGATATTCTTTATAATTCGTATCATTTGTATTTCCCACTCATTTTACACAGAACATGCTATTTTTTCTTTTTTTTTTTTTTTTTTTATCCTTTATGCTGCTATTATTCCTGGTTTGAATTTTTACTGCACAGCTCATTAACAGAGCACTGTTGGCTAACCAGAGAGCAATTGCCAAGCTGTTCTTTAATCTAATGAAATCAGAACTGAAGAAGGAATTATTCCATCGATTGAAATGGCAGGACAGAGTCAAGGACTGGAAGCTCATCCAAAAGAACTGTATAGTTCACAGTTTCAGGTCAGATATTTTACAGTTATGTTTTGACGTATGAATACAACACAGTGACAAGTGTCCCAAACAGATACTGACTGCAGTGTATTCTTCAATCCTACAGCGAATTTATGGCAAATGAAGAAATACAGAATCCCCCATCTGTGAAAGTAGAAATGGAAAATATGGTAACAGATCAGATTTTACTTAGTGAAAGGAGACTGGAGTTTTTGCAGCACCTGGGGTATGACAAAAAAGAGAACAGGAACAAAGGAAAATACAATTCTTTCTAGAATTAATGAAGGATTTGATAGCAAAATGCAGTTTGCTCTCTTTCAGTGTGTGATTGTACAATGTATCAGTAAGGCAGGGCCAGGACTTCTTTTGCAAAGCTATGTTTAATGGAAAAAAAAGCACTCTTGGTTTTGAGTGCACCAGTTACACTAAACAGGGGGTGGTCAAGGGCTAGAAATGCAGGGACATGAAAGTAAATATTCCTAAACTTTGAAACATGTTAGAAAGGGGCAGACAAGTATGGGTGGATTGTATAAACTGGTGATCTTGTCAATGCATTATTGCTGGGGGGAGTTTAATTTGCATGAAGAAGTCTTTGTGGAAATCTGCTGCATTTGCATGTCCAGCATGACAAGAAGATGGTTTGAGTGCAGTTCATTACAATATTTTACAGTTTTGCAATGTATGTAGCAGCAAGATAGATTACAGTTAGTTCCCTGTTGGTGAACAGTGGTCTTGGTGAACAGCAGTAATTTTATTTTCATTGTGTCCCTTAAGTTATCCCATATAATCCCATAATTGTATCCCTTAAGAGCCAACTGGGTTCTATTTGGAGATATCTGACTCTTGTTTCGTATTTCAATAGTGATTTGTTGCCTCCAACACACACAAAAGCTGAGATAAGTGAGTGGTACAGATCTTTGGTGAATTTAAACAAAAGCATAGGTAAGTTGTGAAATCATAAAAATTTCAGGCAATGTGGAGTCAGACAGCTGCTTTGAAGTGTTTGTTTGCTATGTTTGTTCCATGTCTTTCCATGTATCTTCTAAGTTGCTTTGAGCTGGCAATAATACCCAAATAAACTGTCCATTGCCTCACGTCCCTTTTGCTAGCACAAACATTTTTTCATGGTGAGATCCAGCAGGAACTGACTTGGTTAGAATTAATTTGGGGAAAATAGAAGGTTAATCTTAATGCAGATCAGTTCTCAATAATACAGAAATAATCCTCTTGGAGAATGAGAGGGGAAGTATTTGGAGCACTTCCTTTGTATGAGCCCTGCAGTGTGGCTTCCTTCTGTGTGTCTGCCTTCTCCTGAACACATCCTGTCTTAATGTTTGTAGCCTCTATAGCAGCAAGTAAGTTGCTAGTGATTGTAAATGACTCACTACCTTTAAACATAATGGTTAAAAGATTTGTATTAAAACACCCTACTGGTTGATAATATTGCACAAGTGTGAAGACCCTAGTGGGATATGTTACCTGTGCTGAGACTCAGCAGAGGCCCTCATTTCACAGTGCATTGTGAAATACAGAAATCTTTACACTATTCTTCCCTGTTCTTCCATGTCCTTAAGATACCTGCAACATGCAGTGTGTGAGGAAAATACGCAGCCAGTACCAGAGGGTGCAGCAGACTTGTTTGGCAGCAGTGCACCTACACAAGGTTAGTATCAGCTTTGCAAGTTCTTGGAAGGCTTGCTAGTAACAGTGTACAACAGGTTGCTACATTAATACATGTTTGGGTAGCCACCAAACATGAGATACAAGTGAAATTTAACAAGTGAAATTACATTTTAACCTGTCTTATGTTAGAAAAGTTACTGTCCATTTTGTTTCACAGTATTGTGGTATTTGTACTTGAAATGTGTAAAAGCCCTAAAAAATGCCATTGATGAAAGGAATACTGTACCACTTTTAGGTAGAGGATCCAGGGTCACAGCCTTCAGTCATTGTGTTGTATCTCTTTCTTGGGAAAGAAATTCCACCTCTCTGCCTTAGGTTCTACCTTTGGGTCCAAATGGAATTGTACTGTTTGCTAACAGAATATGAGATTTGGGGATGGGGAGGGGTGGAATAGGGTGTGTGTTGAATCTTTTTCTGTCCATTCAGGAGAAAAGAACACCAAGTTTAGCCATGCTCTCTAAAGGCCTCACAGTGTTTGTTACATTATATACATGTCAGTAACTTCACATTCTTTTTCTGCAGAGTAACTTGTTGAATCTAAACATTTGCACAAAAGAAGAGGCTGAAGAAACTGTGAATTCTGACTTCCTTCAGTTGACCAAGAAACTAGAAAATCACTTTGAAGAAGAACTGGAGCATATGGATGTATGTTCATTTGGTTTTCTTACCGCCTGTTCTCCCTGTGCTACTGCCTGAAATGCTACATGCATCTTAGGCTGCTGCTGTCATATCAGACAGAGGTCTAGAATGTGACTCAACACCTGCCCTACAAATAAAAACAGTTTAGTATGATTCAAGGGGAAAAGTTCCTAATTGCTTGGTTTATATTTACAATAGGTTATCAGGGATTAATTAGGTATAGCACATCCTGCCTGGAGGCAGGGAGTAGGTGTAAGTGGTATCCCAAATTTCTTTCAATCCTGTCTTTTATGGTTCCGTGCATGAAAATGGCTGGGCAGTTGTTCCTAAAATGATAGATAGCCAGATACTTCAGGACATGTACTGAACTTAGTGATTCCATGCTTTACAGTACCAGAACAATAAATAGCAATTTTAGTATCTCAGTTTCTAGAACAAAAGTCCGCATTCTGCCTTGGTTTACTTGGGCTATTTTTAACTCTCCAAATAGAAGAGGACATGTTGAATATTGATAGCGCACTGCCAGACAGCCTTCTAACATGTCGTATGTTCCCTTACTTGTTCATTTCACATTCTAGCAATCAGTTTAGTACTAACTGGTTCACTTTAATGTCTTTCTATAGAGAGACTTTGAGGAGCTGGCTAAACAGCATGAGCAGAGTTGTGAAGACTTGTACAGCTACTTTCAGGAGGCCATGGGTCTCTGGGATGTTCATCAGCTCAAACTGTCCCAGCGGGAAGATGAACTTCAGAAGAAATTGGATGAATGCAGACGAAAACACGATAACTTAACCCAGGTACAAATATAAAGCTGAGGATACAGTATGATGTAAAGAGAGGACTTCTTAATGCAGAGAACCCTCTGGAATTCAAAATACCTGCTATAAAATTTACAGCGTTATCTAGAATATTTTCATTGAGTCAGGTAAATTATTTGCTGCTTGATTCCCACTTAATGTACAGTCATACTTTATTCTTGACATGGCAGAGGTGATATTTTATGTATTGAGTGGCTTCAAGTTTCTATTACTCTTAAGATCTTGTACAACTGTAGGGTCTTGCTTGTCTGTCAAATTCTCGAATTATGGGTATAACATGCAGCTTGAGGTGGCAATGTTAGAGATGTTCATTATCTATAAAAGATCTTCAGAGTATATGAGTTTTGCTAAGGTACACAGTCCTACACCAGCTACTGCTTCAAGGAGAAAGATGACTGCTGCTAAACCCATAACACTTCCCTACTTGGTGTAGAATATATGTACCTAATTAAATTATTTGAAGCCTAAATAATGATGAAGCATTTTAGTAATTACAAATCATTTTTACTGGGTTCTTCTTATGTGGCCCTAGATGCTGGAAGCTAATCTGGATATAACTTTGGATAAAATGAGAAGAGAAAGCTCTGAAGAAAAGCTGAAGAAATATTTGGAGAATGCATTTTCTTCTTTAGATGACATTAGAGCTAGGTATGAGTTTTGTAGGTGCAAACTTAAAAAGTAAAGCATGTTTAAATGTTGCTTGTATTACTTAGGTCTTGTTTATGCTGTAGTGTGAAAGTGTGAAAGGCACTGCTTGCTACTTCATCTAAGAATGTAAAATAAAATCATTTCTATATTGAATGAAGTCAAGACAAGTAATACCCGAATGTTAGAAGTGAGGCTGATACAAGTTTTAAGATATAACAGACCAGTATTATTATGTGGTACCATGTCATCCATGCCAGAGGGCTGATTATTCAGAAGACAAAAGTAGTGGTTCAGATTCTTGAATCACGTGCATCAAAAGGAAGTCAGTGCCCTCACCTGTGCTCATGGATTTGATCCCTTTCAAAGTCACAAGGACTAGAAGTCACTAATAACTTTCAGGTAGCCAAACTATATATTTTGGTAATCTTTCTGTTGCATTTCTCATGATCAGGCATTTGCATCTTTAAAAATCACATCAAAACAGCACATGCCTCTCCCCTTGCTGAAGAACTTAGCCTAAGGTTTGCAGATTAAATAACCAGAGAGGAAGCAGTTATGTTTTCACCCCCAGAAAGTCTTTTGTATCTGTTAGATCAGAGACATATTAGAAGGATGATATGCACCTGCAAGGCAGATACTCTCACATGCACACACCTCCTCTGCGCCCGTGTTCAGAGCTGTTGGTTCGATGCTCTTTCTGTTCTTTGGGAAAATATGAAAACCCAAAAGTAATGTACCCTTTTAGGTGAATGAAAATAATGATTGAGTACAATGTTTAGCCTAAAGGTTTTATAAGATTGCTCAAAAGTTAGACATTGTAATCATATTTCGTTTTATTTCTATACATACTCAAGTCTATTAAACAGTGACCTTAAATTTGACAGGTATGAGACCTTCAACCAAGTTCTAATGGATAAAGTAATGGCTTACCCAGAAGCTATTTTGCAGGAATTGATTTCTTATAGTATATCCATCAGCCAGCATTTTAATGTGAAAGAAATCTTCAAACAGGTATCACAAAAACAAACTTCTTCTGGTTTAAAATCTTACTGGTGTATGAATTTTTCACTTTGGTGAAAATTACCATGAGCTTTAAGATTTAGGTTGTAGAAACTGAAGTGTTTTTTGGCTGTGGAACTGAAGTGGGTTTGGGTTAAGTAATTGGTTTTTTTTTAATTGTGTGTGGGTTTTTGTTGTTGTTTTGCTTTTAGAACTTGCAAGGAAAGACAGACTCCACACTTCAAGATCAAGGTAATACCTCAATGGTGCAAACAGGTAATTTTGCTTACTTGTTTTCAATCTTCATTTCTTTGGATTGTGACCAGTAGAACTCTGCTTTAACTGGAAAGAACTAGTTAAGGCTTCAGAAGCTGAATGCCTGGTGGAGCAGCAAGCTGAGAGCAGTGTGCAAGAAAATGAAGGAGAGGAAAAGATGAACAGTTGTCAACAGGAAAATGAAGAAACGCACACAGCTGAGAATGAGATTTTTGCCCAGGAAACTGAAAAAAAGGAGAAAAAAGACAATGAGGAGAGTATTCCTCATGAAAGTGAAGAGACTGAGCTTGCAGAGCAGGGGGTAAGTTTGACATGGGTAAATGTACAAGAGAATAAATTGGAAAGTGAATTAAGTCTTGCACAAAATAGTGATGAATAAGAAGTCTTTTTTATTATTATTATTATTATTATTTTAAAGGTGTAAGTCTAAATTCCTTAAAGTAGATTAGATTTAGTTTATTGTTTTAGTTTCTTTCTGGAGTATTAGTGCTTTAGATCCTTTTTATGGGCAAATGGAGTATATAAAACAGTTTACAATGCACTTTTGCACTACTTTTACCCTTGTAAAAAAAACTTTTGCATAGATTTTTTTTTTTAATGTCTTTCTTTCATCTTGGTATTCTTGACCCAGGGTGACTGATTTAAGCTGTATTTGTACCTAAGTATTAGGTTTTCAGGTGTTTAGTTTTGTGAATTTGCCACCATAACAAAACCATTTAAAACTTTGTTGATTTTACCTAAGCCACTTGCAAACATCTGTTCTCTGTACAAAGGTTGTCCAAATTGAGAATGTTATTCTTAATATCCTTAGAATTCTTACATTAGCTTGTGCACTGTTGATTCTATGCCTTTAAAGGTAACAGATGATGATTTCCAGTTGTTTCCTAGGTTATGTTCAACACCAGCAAGGCAGAAAGCTCTGAAATTGCCACTGAGATTTTTTCCACTTCTAGTGGCAACTCTTACACGGTTCTTAGAGTTGAAGAGGCAGGAAAGACTGGCATCCCAGGGACTTATTTTACAAAATATGAACAAAAAGAATCACTTCCTGTGTACCTGAAACACATACTTATCGAAGAAACAGTGTTTGTAGAGCTGAGGAAACGGTTAGTAGAAAATGGTTGTCTGTTTGTTCTTTGCCTTTAGGTAATAGACAAATTTCACCCGTTTGGAAGAGGCATTAGATTAAAGATTCAAAAATAATTTAATGATTTTGATGTTATTCCTCTTTTTAAATTGATAAAAATTAGAGAAAATTTGTATACTGTTTTTCATCCATGACTCTCAAAGTGCCGCACCAGCATTTACCTTTTACAGACCATTCATGTTTTACAGAATATTATTTAGTGAGAAAACTTTTTACAGAAAAGCAAATAGTTTCCCCAAATTCCCTGCAGAACCATGGAGGTAAAATGCTTGGCACTCAGTAGCACACAGCCAGCTCAAGAACTCTACCAATATTGTGTGAATGGTAGTGAAAACACATCTCCCTATAGCCAGAATTTAAATTCTTGGAATTAATATATTTAATAAATTCTTATTTACTGCTTACTGTTTCTCACTGTAATATTTCTGTTTCATTCATAGTATTCGGCTCTGCTTTTTTGAACACTTGGAGAAATGGTTTGCAGAGTCCTTGTCTAACTCCTATGTCTTTGTGGCTGCCAAGAAAGAGGAGCTGAATTCAGAACTTCAGCTGTGTCTTCACTTGCACCAGCAGAAGCAGGAGAACATAGAGACAAATGTCTACAATGTTAGAGCTGGTATCCACTTGCTTTTACTTTGGGCATTCCATGTCTTTATTTAGAGAGGAACATAAGTGGACCAAGATCTGTTTCGGCATCAGTTGACTCAGTAGTAGAGGACAATAGGATGCAGTTCAGTGCCTACTAATTCCTAGTATAATACGTTACTCATATTTTCAAAAAGGTGTTTCTGTCCTGTAGCTTGTGCTGGCTCAGCTGCTTTATTGTGCTTGGAAAACAGCCAGCAGTGTCTTGATCAATAGCTTGATTGTAAAGGATGTAAGAAATGAACATTCAGTTTCTATTGTCAATATCTGTAAGGCCTCATTCTTCTGGAAGTTATTTTACAACAGTTTGCAACATACAAAAAAACAATTTTCAGAGTGTTGCAGAAAAAGAATTGGCAAACGTTGGGAGAGCCGAAATGCCGGGGCCGGCTGCTTCCCCTGGAGGGGCAGGGCTCAGCTCTGTGAACAGCACCAAGAAGCTGCAGATTGGCCACTAACTGCACCTCTTTTCTGTATGAGAAGTGTCAAGCTTTTCTCCTGAAACAAAATGATTTAAGACTGGTTTAGTGCCCCTGAACATCTAAACTGGAAACTTCTTTTTCTGCAGAACAGGCAAATAATTTGCCAATGCCACTTTTTTTTTTTGCAAAGAGGATAGGTATCTTTCTGGCAGATACTTATCACTTGAGAGTGATTGCATTTGATTTACCTGCCCGTCAGTCCACAATGGAGACCAAAAAGGTTTTGTGGCTTTTTTTTTCCCCCACAAAAGTAGAGAGAGGTATATTTTCCATTTAAAAAAAATCCTTTACTTTGGTTACAAGGCTGAGAACAAAAATAATGGAATGTCAGGAGTGAGAAAAACTGAAAGGAATAAAGAGGGCTTAGAGCAAACGAAAGACATTTGTGATTTGAATGGATTAGGAGCTGCCAGGGATACATAACAAAGCCATGGGTAAAATCGAGGAATCAGAATTGGGTGTGTTTTATTTGTACCTTTTAGCCACTCTGAGATCTGTCTCAGTCCATTCACAGCTGCTTCTGCTAATAGGTTGGCTGATGGTTGTGGTGGTCACAGTAAACACGGAATAATGACCATATTGTAACGTTTGTTTTCCTGTCAGAGGAACTGTTGCTTCACAAAGAGCGTCTGGAATGCCACTGCACAGGGGTGAGGGAGGCTCTGGAAAAGGAGAGAGCTGAATATCTCAGATTTTGTGAGCAGCAAGATAACATCTGCAAAAACTTAGAATCACATCTCAGTGACATGGAGTCTGTCTTCCTCAGTGCTCCTATGACTGAGAAGTAAGTGTGCCACCGGTGTTGATGGTGTGAATTTCCATAGCTGAGTACTCCTCATTGCTGTCTGCACCATTCCTGGTTTGTGCTCTGGTGCTATTTTGCATGTTATTACTCTTCAGTAAAGATTATGAAATTAAAAAAAAAAAAAGGAAAAATTTTTCTTTCCTTTCTCTCCCTGAAGAAATTAAACCCAGCACTGAATGGATGGCAACTATTCTCATGCATTTTCAAGGTCCTGGCAGTCTTAAAGTACAAAAGATGTTTCATCTGCTTACATTTTACCTGGTTTGTTGAACCTGCACAGTATTGTGAATTGACTAATTGGTTTTGAAGGATACTTTTTGACAACATCAACTGCTTGCTGACCTCTTCGATGTGTCCATCCAGACAGTTGCAATTCAGTGGGTTGCTTTGACCCTTTGTCTCCGTTTTCAGAACACTAAAACATTCTTGAGTTCTGAGATTTGTTCATGTGTCTATAGCCAGCAGCCTCTGAATCATAAGGTGTGTTCCTCATTCTGTATGTTTTCTCTGTCTTGTTTGCTATTAGGTTAGTTTCTTTCAGTAACAATCTGCACTCAGAGCTACATAATCATCTGGAAATGATGCAGGTTTCCCTGAGGAGTTACCGGAACTATTTAGAGGAAGCTTTTGGAAAATTAAGAGATTCAAATGTGGATTTTCTTAAAACTTGCAGGTATGGAGATTGCATTACTGTTGTTTATAAATGGTTACTATTTCTAGGCATCTGTGTTTGTTGCATAGGCAAAACAACAACATTCAAGTTTATTTTCTTGTTCGTCTTGTTTGCTATTTAAAAAAGCAAATGTATTTTGGTAAACTATATTATTTTACTGTTTTCATTACATTTGTGTTGATAGCTATGTTTTAGGGCTACTTAGCTGAAATAGTCTTTGAGAAAAGGGAGACTCCTGGCCAGTTGTTTTTACTTTGCTGGTTGTTTTCAGGTTATTTTCGGAGGGAGGTAACTTTTCTCCTGAGGAGGTGAAGTCCTTCAGCAGGCGTCTTCAGGAGGAGAGTGAGCGTATTGATGCTTTCGAAGGTTTAATCAAGACAGATATGGAGAAAATGGAATCGAGTTGCCTGGAGCAGGTGTTCAGTTTCCTTCCTTCAAACGATACATTAGATTGGCATAGTTGGTGTGATTTATAATCAGCCCACCCCTAGATTAGACCTGTAAGACTGTTACGCATGGCAATTATGTGATGGAAAGAAAGAAATAGAAATGCTGAGTTCTATTATCAGAGTTTTAAAAAGTGAAAATTAATGACTTCTGTCTCTTGTTTTTGACATTCCTAAAGGCTACCAAACTTATCAACCAGTCTGAAGTGAAATTTCATGATCTCTTTATGAATCGAGTCTTTACAGAGAAGATCCAACAATCTTTGACAAATCTACGACTGCAAATCAAGTCAGAGGTATAAACAGAAACATCAGAACTTTGTTTAAATGTATTATAATAATTTTCCTCTTATCACATTGAAGACATTTTTGGCTGAATTCTGAGTAGACAAACATGAAATGACTTTTTATATTAGTTTAAAACCTGTTTTCTAGGTCATTATAACCTTAAACTATGCTTGTGCTGCTCTAGCTATGCTGGAACAGTATGTGATCTTGCAGCATGTTGAACATGTGCATCTGAATAGACCAGCATTTTCGTGTGGTGCAGTGAAGAACATGAAGTGTTGCTTTTCTTAAGTGTTTTCAGCTTCTCCTCCGAGTACCAGTGCTTGAGTGTTTTTACCAGTTAGTCTCAAAATGGAGCCTCTGAAAATCCCTTGAATGGGATTTTGCCTCACTAATGTCTGCTTCTGTTTTAGGTAGCCAATTCCAATTTGCAGGCAGTGACATTAAACTCTTATCTGGAGAAGCTCCATCAGAAGATAGATGCTTGTGCCCATCCTGCTGCAGATACTGAAGTAAGTTCTAATCGGGATGAAATAGTATTTAATTTGACTTGGTTTTAATTTGATTCACTGTGCCTGTTTGTATAATGTATAAACTAATATTTTTGAGGTAGGCGTATGTTTGCACACATTTGGGGGTGGGCAAAAAGTGTACTTTACAACAGAATTTTTGCTTAGGAACTTCCTGTACCTATTTTCCTGTTTGCCAAACAAAAACCTCAGACTCTACAATCTCATAGCTTAGATGTATGTGTAAATGAAATGGTGACAAAAATCATATGATTTTGTATGCAAGAATCAGCATATTTGAAAAGTCTGAAACAGCTGGCTTCACAACTGCCATCTGTAATATCATCTCTTTCAGGCCTTGACTTCAGAAGGGTTGTATGATTTTGCCAAAGTAGTGTTGAAAGAACTGAAAAAGAGGAGCCGGTATCTCGACTGCTTGCTAGTAAAAGCAATGAGCCTGCATGAGAATGTAAGATAGAATTTAAATTCTGTATTTTACTTAATATTGAGTGAATTTTTATCTGTATTTTTCACAGGTTTTTCAGAATCCATGCTTTGGATTTTCAAATGAGGAAAGATGCTGCATTATGGCAAGCTGTCTAAGACTTTGTAACATTAGGTCAGCTTCTTTAAGAGGATGAGTAAATCAGTGGCCACTGAGTTCACTAAATGTTAAAGATATACAGTTCTTCACAACTATTCTCAAAATTTAGCACTATCCACAGATATGTGTTTCATGGGTTTCTTTAAATAGTAAAAAAAATAAAAATAATATCTGTCCTGAAGAGATCTTTTTTATGAAGTGGTTTTTTTTTTTTTGCTTTGGTTAGGTTTTAACTTCCTTGTCTGGAAAGTAATTTGTAGTCTACAAAGGATCACTGTTCAAAGGATATATACTTAAATACTGCTTATGATAATTGTGAGAACCTGCTCTTAACTACTCATAAGTGTCTCAGAGTTGCATAGCTCTAGCAACTTGACTACTAGAACTATAAAAATCTTTCTTTCAGCCTGTGAAGCAAAACAATGTGTTTGGAAGATCTGCTTTAGTAATCAGCAGCTACATGTAATGCCTTCACAGCCTAGTACAGTCAACAGAGTTCATTTTTCCTCATTTTTCAGGAAGAATTTACTCCTCTTGCAACAGATGTTACATTACAAGATCCAATTGCTGTTGCCGCTCGAACACAGTATCACAGAGATGAGAACAAAGTGATGGTGATGGGGCTGGATCCTGTCAAATTTCCTTTGTTAAATCCAAGCAGAATGGGAAAGTCTGCAGTTGATGATTTAGCAATAAGTGTTATCAAAAATTTGCTTGAGTAAGTACTAGTTTGCCTAAAGGTGTTTTTCTGTCCCTGTCTTTATTTATATTTCCTTTGCTACACACACCTCCTCTCTTCATGAGACTCACCGTAACACTACTAGGGGTTTCCCTAAGTATTTCTAAAAATTGTGTTCCAGAAGCATATGAACATTTTCCTGAATTCATATTTTGTAGTTTACCTTTATATGTAAAGAACTACTGAATATATTATTCCTAGTTAATACTACTACATACTTCCTGATAGCTGAGATTGCTTTCTTTGTAAGAGCAATATTTCCGATAGCCAAAAGTACCCCATTGTGAGTAATAAGTAACATCTAGTTTATAGTACTGTGATAAATTTTAGGTATTAAATTTTTGTCTTCCAGAGCCTTATTTTTAATTAAGAGATAATTCCATGCTGCAAACTTGAAAGAACATACAAAGTGTGAAATGAATAGTGTGACAAGTGTGTGATTTGCAAATAAATATTTTAATGCATTTTTGCTTGCAGAAATTATGAAATTCCAGCTCAACAATTAGTTAGTCCCATGGAAGTACTTATATTTACACTGTCAGCTGTAAAAGCAGTCCTAACCTCCAAATATTATCTCAGAAATTTAACTGTGCTTAGCACATGGTGGGGATAGAGAGCTTCCATAGTTCTCTGTAGGATGTGTAATTTAGTACATGATATAAAATACGGTATTCAATAGCTCATTGGCTCCTTTTTTGTTTCAGAATTCGGCCATACAGAAGATCTTCAGGCCTAAATCAGGATCACTCACGTTTATCAGGAGCAGGTGTGTCAAAATTTCTTTTACTATGTTACATTAATCTAAATTTTGGTTCCTAGCGTGTCACTGAGGTAACCCCAACTGCCCCCAACCAAAGTTTCCCATTTTCTTATCTCCCCTCTCCTCAGCTTGATTCTTCCAGCCGTGTCCAGAGATACTCTCACTCTCTTCCACATTCCTAAGTTCCCATCACAGCCAAGACTATGAACGTAGCCGTCTCCTTATTTTCTACCTTGATGCTGTTTTAAGCCTCCTCCCATCTACCAAATATTCTCTATGATGTTCCCACTCCCTAGTGCACAACCTTTATTGCTGTTGCCGCTGTTGGGCTACTTCAGTTCTGTCTGCCAGAAATTATTGTTCCTATAACTGTCCCCTTAATGTTGTCACGAAACACTATAGAAATGAGAATGCAAACTATACAATCATAAAACAAAACAAAACAATCTTCAACTGGCATTTATACAATGTTTAATCTTTCCTTGTTAAATATAAAGCAATTCTTCCCACGTCAAAGAAGAGTTCTTGCTTTAATGTATCTGATGAAGATCCTCAGAAATCTGCCTCTTGCAGCTCTGCAGCTCTGACTACCAGGAAGATGTCTCTTAGAAAACCGCTGCGAACGGGAAGGTAAGATCCCCTGAAAGAAGGAATTCCACTTATGATATTCGTATGCAGAAATTCACCCAAACCTTTTCCACAGCCCATTCTTCAAAAAATTGTTAATGCTTATTTGTATTTGCCTTCTTTCCATCTCTGCTTACCATTTGGGATCTCTTCCCTGGTCATGTCCTCATGATCAGCTCTGCATTCTTTTTTTCAGGTTTTGACTGGAAAAACATTCTTTTTCTCCTGCATTTGCTGCTGTTTTTTTTTTTTGAAGTTGTTGAAATACAGACTAGCCCCCCTCTTAAATCAATATGGCTTAATTTTCAGGTCTGGTGTCTAAATATTATGTCTTCAGCTTAGTCCATTGGTAAAAGAAATGAGGTACTGTAATAGAATAGAACCACAGAATCATAGAATAGTTAGGGTTGGAAAGGACCTTAAGATTGTCTGTTCCAATCCTAATGCCATGGGCAGGGACACCTTTCACTAGACCGTGTCACCCAAGACTCTGTTTAACCTGGCCTTGAACACTGCCAGAGATGGAGCATTCCCAACTTCCTTGCGCAACCTATTCCAGTGCCTCATCACCCTCACAGTAAAGAGCTTCTACCTTATATCTAACCTAAACTTCCCCTCTTTAAGTTTGAACCCATTTCTCCTTGTCCTATCACGACAGTCCCTAATGAAGAGTCCCTCCCCAGGATCCTTTTAGACCCTCCTTCAGATACTGGAAGCTGCTCTGAGGTCTCCATGCAGCTTCTCTTGTCCAGGCTGAACAGGGCCAACTTTCTCAGCCTGTCTTCATATAGGAGATGCTCTAGCCCCTGATCATCCTCGTGGCCTCCTCTGGACTTACTCAAACAGTTCTATGTCCTTTTTATGTTGAAGTGGAGCAACAGAAGAGTTTGAAGATTCACTGAGGAGAGAATCCTTTTTTTCCCCATTAAAAACTTATTTTCACATAACACTAGTTTTAGGGTTACATTTTCCTGAAGTTTTCTTCAGTTTCATGTCCATCATAAGACTGATCTGCTCAAATAACCAGCCAGAGAAGGAAAATACTTGTGGATAGCTTCAAATTAATGTTTTGCTTCCCTAGAACACAGAAGTACACCAGATCAGTTCTCAGTGACAAGGAATTCCAGATATTTGATGAGAAGCCTCCAGAATCTGAGTAAGTTATGTATATTTGCAGAAATAGAAGTTGATTTGCAAAAAAAACCCCCTACCTATGTATTTATTTATAACTGTGAACTGTAGAGTTCACCACTGAATTTTGAGGTATTTAACCTTGATATTTATGGGTTGAAGTGTTTACAGAACAGTTCTTTTTTGCAGCATAATAATAGTGATACCATAGTCATCCATTTTATTCTGTTTAGTGTCTGGAATAGGTAGCTTCATTGGAGCTGGAAAATGTAGAACAGTCTGTCTGTCAGTTACTTTCACCTCTAAGATGATTAGAAAATATTATGCACTACATTTAGTGGGGCTTATCTATTTATTTAATATTATTTATTTCATTTGTTTTCAGTACTTTTAAGAGGATTATTATGAATATTCTTTGGATGGGTAACAACAGCTTGCTCTGCCTTGCTGAGGTAAGAAAACCTAGTGGTATTCAGTCACTTGTGCTTTCACAGGTCTTCTCCCTAAGATGTCAGCTGAAGCATTTGGCTCTTGGCAATGTCTGGATGGCTATCCAGAACTTCTTCTTTCAGTGCATTTAATTTTTAAACAATATTTGGCACAGTGTATTTCTAAACACAGTTTTCTTCATAAGCATTATCTAAGCACTTCAGAACCAGAAGAATAAAACTGGTCTCAAATAAGAGGGTGGTTGATAGCTGTATGTATCCCTGCTTCTATCATATGCCTAGATGTGACTTGTTTGAATGTATTATCAATAACTTTGCTCGTTTATCTTTACCTCCTGAAGGAATTTTACCAAAAAGAGAAGGCTCAACTCACAAAAATCACAATGCCTGAAGATCTACCAGAGACATTTGAACATTGTGCAGAAGTGCTCAGACAGACTCTTTTGTCATACCAAAGTCAGACAGATGATTACTACAATTCCTGTCTTATAGGTAAATTCATTCCATAAAGACTTTTAGTTTCTTGTGTGTGTAATTTTTCAGTTATGAAAACTGCAAAATGCAATGGTTCAAATTTATGTAGCTTTCTTAATACATCACACTCAGTGGAAAAAGTCCAGTTGATTTTACTGGAAATTGGGCCAATATTCTCTTTTCTATGCCATTAGCTACAAGAGGTGTGGCAGAAGGGCACTTGGCTGAGTTAAAAGATCTGTACAAGGTCACGTCTTTTAACAAGTGCACGTTTCTCAAAACGCTGGACCTAGAAAAAGGATTGGCAGGGACAGAATCTCTGTCAGAGAAAATTCCCAGTTGTTTGACCCCTGCAGCATACATGGGACTTGGCTGAGTGGGTTTTCTCCATGAAATTAAGACTTCTGTGTCACAGAAACATCTTTTCCGAAAAGAATTTCAGGATCAGCTGAAGTTGTTTGAGAAGGAGCTCTCGTACGTCTCCTTCTTGGCGGTTGATAGTCTTTTCAAAGAACATGAGCAGAAGCTCAGCTATTCCACTGGTCAGGTTCGTCTCCTCTTCAATAAACGGCTGGAAGACTGGGAGAACCTGAAGGTATGTGTCATAGGCATCCAGTAATGCTTCCAGTGGAAGCAGTGCTAAGTGCATCAAAATTACAAAAATACTGTTTTATTCATCTCACTGTTTGTTTAATGACTCATTGCTGAGCTGGCCACACATCTGGTTTCTGTGTTTGCAGTTAGTCTGTGTAGTTCTACTGGAAGCTTTGAATTTCCCTTAACTCAGTCTTTTTTCTTATTGCTTCCAGCACAGGACCGGCTCTTTATAATCTTGTGCACCTCTGCCTGTCATTTGCCACTTAGATTGTAAAGTCTTTAAGGGCTGTGAGACTGTGGTCTGGCTACACAGCTCATACTGCATGGGTGCACTTGTGTGTAAGTACTATGGCATATGGATGGGTAATGAAATATCATTGATAACAAGTTTTCAAAAGAGACATATATTCATCCAGTAATATCAGACCTCATAATAGACTCATAGTGAAGATCACAAGGATTACAGATCTGCATCCTGAGATTTAAATTCAGAAAAAAATACAAATATAAAAATATAATCCCATCCTGTTTACCACTTGATAGGTGAGATTCTTATTAGTTGAAAACAAAACCCAATGTGAGATCAAAAGGCACACCATTCTCCAGCAGACAGGCAATTTGGTATATACTGCGTTAGACAGCCACAAAGCACATTACATTTTCTTTGTCTTTCTGAATACTTTTATATAGAATGTGTGGGTTTACTTCTTCCTTATTATGACTCAGTTGCACATTCTTTACTGAAGGCATTTCTTATGTATTGTCTTAAAGGCTGCACACAAGAATCAGTTACGTCCTTCCTTGGGACACCCAGACAACTTGCTGCAGCTGGATGCTTTGTGTCAAGAGGAACTGAAAAGGCAAAAAGAGCAAGCTAATGGTATTCATCTCAACATGCAGATGCTGCAGGTAATTCTATAGTCGTTGCTCAGAATGAACTTAGATGTTGCATTTGGAAAGGAGAGTACACCTTGAATACATTTTTCTCCCCATCAAAAGTAAACTGGAAAATGTTTTCAGTTTTAGGCAATCCAATTCACGCATCTTGTAACTTAAAAGTTATGCATTTTAAGTGTTAGATCAATATATACATAAATGCATATGCACACGTACACATATTTTATTGTGGAACTAACTGTCCTTTTGTATCATTCATTGAACATACTGAAGAAGAGATAACTTAGCTCTAAATGGTAAGAATAAAGATATATGTCTAAATTGAGAGCAAGAGTGATGTCCTCTAGTTAGTTATATTACTTGCAGACAACAGATGTCTGGAAGCTTTTCTTCTATGTGCATTTCATTAGTGCAAATAGTAGACATTTTTCTACACAAGAGTAAGAACTGGAATAAGAAGATATTTGCAGGAGAGTTTTGAGAATCAAAACACTTATCCTGCTCCATACTCTAGCGTTATTGAATATCAGTTTCTTGACATTAATGCTTTTAGTTTACTTCTCTCAGGCCACTGACTCAAAATGCTGTAGTGTCTGCAGAGTGTATATATATTTAATTCTGAAGTAATATCTCCTTCTTCTCTTAGCTCTGCAAACACACGCAGAACTATACATTCCCTGTTTTAGAGGAATATCTTGGCAGAACATTTGCACCCAGAGTACCCAGATTCTAGCATGGCCTTTGCTTTGGGCAGAAGAATGCGTTTTCAAACAGCTGGGTTTAGGAGGTTCAGGTTCTTAACCCAAATATACAATTAATGGGCACCTAACACAGAACTGTGTAGGTTTTTGTACTTTAGGTAATCAAGTAGTGTTAAGAGCACTGCAGAGAGGCACATTTAGACTCTTTCATATGCAGCTTAGAGCCTTCCATGTGTTATCTGCAGCTGCTGCAGAACATTAAGCTTGAATGCTTGTGTAGCTCCTTTGGAAATAAACTAAGAGGAGATCGAATAATCAGAGGAATTCCTCTCACTTTTCTCCTATATCACAATAGGACTGTGCTGCTGAGTGTGCTCAGAACTTTGTTTCAGCACTAGCTGCCTTCACTGAAAAGCTGCTTCTGGAATTAGATGAAAGTGTCACTACTGATGACCTACAAGTACCAAGTAAGTAAAGAAGAGATTTCTTGGTCAGGCTTCTGCTTCCTTCTCAGAAACTGCAGCAGACTTTCCCTGGGAAGAGGAGGCTTTTATGTGCCATAGTACTTTAAATGGGTAGATTTGCATGATAAAACATGCAAAGCTATTTCATGAAAGTGAAGAGAATTAGCTGCATATATTGGCTTCAAAACAATGGTATGACTGCTGTTGTTTTGTTGCTGCTGAGTGTATTTCCTGTTACCTCACAGAAACTGAAACAGCAAGAGAGAAAACATCCATTCCAATTCACCATAAACAAGCTGGACTTCCTCTACAAATCTGTGAAGTTAAACAGATAACTGAACATGGGAGCAGGTAATATCTGAAGCTGCTAAGTGCTGTTCTATGTAATTTCTCTTCTCTAAATTCATGTCAGGCACTGTCCTTGTAGTTTCTTTTCTGCACTTGTTGATACTGCTGAATACTATGCTCATAACTAGTGATGTCATTTAACTAGTTAAGGTAAATTTAGGAAGGCATTGATCTGAAAGAAGGAATAACAATGGATCCAAATAAAAGTGAATCATGTATTGTAAAGCAATACAATTTCAATATTATTACTATCATAGAATTATAGAATGTTTTGGGTTGGTAGGAACCTTAAAGCTCATACAGTTCTAATTCCCTGCCACAGCCTGGGATACCTCCCAATTGACCATGCTGCTCCAAGTGCTGTCCATCCTGGCCTTGAACACTGCCAGAGATGGAGCATTCTCAACCATCTTGAGTACCCTCTGCCAGTGCCTCACCACCCTCACAGTAAAGAGCTTCTACCTTATATCTAACCTAAACTTCCCCTCTTTAAGTTTGAACCCATTTCTCTTTGTACTGTCACTGCAGTCCCTAATGAAGAATCCCTCCCCAGGATCCTTTTAGACCCTCCTTCAGATACTGGAAGCTGCTCTGAGGTCTCCATGCAGCTTCTCTTGTCCAGGCTGAACAGGCCAATTTTCTCAGCCTGTCTTCATATAGGAGATGCTCCAGCCCCTGATTATTCTCATGGCCTCCTCTGGATTTGCTCTGGCAGCTCCATGTTCTTCTTATGTTGCGGACACCAGAGCTGCATATGGTGCTCTGGTGTCCACAAGAGCAGAGTGGAGGGGCAGGATCACCTCCTTTGACCTGCTGGTCACATTCCTCTTGATGCACTTCAGCACATGGGTCTTTTCTGGGCTCAAGCGCATACTGAAGCAGTTCATGTTCAGTTTCTCATCAACCAACACCTCCAAGTCCTTCTCCTCAGGCTGCTCTGAATCACTTCTCTGCCCAGCCTGTAGCTGTGCCTGGGATGGTCCTGACCCAGGTATAGGACCTTGCACTTCTCTTTGTTGAACTTTGTGAGGTTGGCATGGACCACACCTAAAATGTGTCCAGGTCCCTCTGGATCCTGTCCCTTCCCTCCAGTGTATCAACTGCACCATACAGCTTGGTGTCATTGACTAACTTGCTGAAGACACCTCAATCCCACACTGTCCATGTCACTGACAAAGATGTTGAACAGGACCAGTCCCAAACCCAACCCCTCTGCTACCCACTGTTTATTAATATAGCACTTCAGATCTATGAACATACCATGTATTTGCACTCAGAAGAGATGAATTGAATTTACTTTGCAGAGACCCTGAAGTTCTAAAAGAAAAGGTGCTTGTACTAAATAAGGTAGTTTTTAGGATAAACCTTTTGTGGGGATTAAAAAATATTATTTTGCACTTTAAATACACATAACATGAATTAGTATAATCTGTTCTCTTTTCTAACTTGCTCTCTCTCATATGGTATTTGCTTCTTTTGGTTTTTAAAGGACTTGGCCAGGAATACCCACGACTACTCTTGCGGACAATGCAGAGTATGTTCTTTGTAGGGGAACTGCAGCAGTTACAACAGCTAAGACTACACTGGGCCATATAGCAGCAGTGGAAGCAAGAGATGCTGTATATAAGGTTGGTCTGTGGGAAGGGACTATGACTTAGGAAGTCTGGGCAAGAACCAGAGCATGTTCTTTGTTTGAGATGCATGCTTTCCTCTCTGTTCTCTAGAGAAGGCTGCTTTTTAATCCTAGGGGATAACAGAAGCGAGCTGAAGATCTTGCATATATGAATATTTAAATTGCTGAACTTGATAGAAGATATCAGCAACTAAATATTGCTGATAATTGCTGGTATTGCTGATAATTTAGTTTCAGAAGTCTTTAAAAGGGACACAGAAGGAAAGCAGTGAAAATTGTTTGTATAGTTCATATATTTCTACTGCCAAAAGTAGAAAATAAGTGGCCTTTATGCAATTTTCTGACACAGTGAATCAGGACATAGATTTAGGGAAAATAAAATTATATTTTTTCACCATAAGGACAATTTTGTGCTTTGTTGTTGTTCATACAGAAATACAAATGTAAACTTGAGCAGCAGTTTGCCCAGATCAAGGAAGAAAGTACAGCTCAGCTGCAGGCAATTCAGCATTGGGAAGAGTGGTGGCAACGATCCGTCCAGAAGATAAAGCAACTCTATAGATGAGATCAGTCAAATCTTGCTGATGTCCTTCTGGTCATTGTTGGTTGTAAACTGACAAGTTTGTACTAATGTCTGTGATGTTATAGATTTAGTCCATCAGAAGCTGTTTTCCTGTTGCACTGAACCAGTGCAGTGGTGAAAGGAGCTATATCTTGCCTCTTTAAAGAAACAAATCTGACGAATGTGTTGTAAATTAAATGTAGACTGCACCGCTTCCCAGTCAGATCTCAACCAGAATAAAGTAACCCATTGTGGGGCCAGCTGTAATTTGAGAATCTAAAAAACTAGAAGCCCAAGCAGTGGATTTCTACTGAAGTTCATATTCAAGTGTCAGGCATGACTGAATTTGTCTGTGTCATGGGGGAGCCTGAGGTTATAATAGTCAAAGGCAGCCTCTTTAATAGTGGAATCCAGCAAGAAAACATTTTCTTCAGCACAGGTGAAGTCTATCCCATGGGTATCTTCTTTCTTCACCTTCTTAATGACACAGCTCACTACTTGAGTTTTAGAAATCTGAAATACAGGTTTAGAAATTTTAAATAGTTGAAGAATATTTTCCATGCAGTGGTTTACAAGTGAGGTATTTACCTGCAATCTGGAATGCTTTCCAAAGCAGGGCTGGAAGATAAAGTGCTGCTTTGTTCTAGGAGGTCAAGCAAGTTTATTTAGGAGTAACAAAGCTACCTTCAACCATATCACTTTTAGAAAACTCTCTGAACAAATTCGAGGAATTTGAGTAACTACTAAAAATGCTTTAGCTGGTTTTTGTGTTTATTGAGACTTTGTCATTAACTGCAACCACATCTCTTTTGTGTTTGTTTGCGTTTGTTGTGAACCCTGGAGTTATAAATCAGTTGACGACAAATATGGTAAATGTCAATGAGATGGTTTTAGATGCAAGGAGACATTCTGAACTCATCTGGCTCTGTGTTCTTCCAGATTTGTAACACAGAAAATGAAGCAAAGTGGGAATGCATCAGCTGTGCTCCTAATGATGCAGTATGTCAAAATTTGTCTATTACATTTCTGGAGGGATTCGATATTTACTCTGTACAGACACCTGGAAGTAAACTATGCTTATTAAAACAGCTGAAACTACGTTAAAATAAACAGAATGCCAATGTATTTGTTTTAATTGTGTTAATTTTACTATTGAATTTGAGGATAACTTTCATTCTCCTTTCTTCTATCTGTTCATCATCCGCTGTCCTTCCTCATCACCCAAGTTCTGTGCTGCCAAATCTCTGTATGCCATGGTGGTTCAATGCATGAGGATGATCAGGTGCAGACAATACAACTCCCCAGCAGAGCATCTGCAGAGTTTTTCTATCTTATTTTTTCACTTACACTTTGGGGGAAAATTCTCAGAGGATGCTATGAAATTGGAAATCTGGGAAGGGCTGCAGTCACCACAGAGACAGCGTCAAATTGAGGCTTGATATATAAGAAAAATAGCCTGAAAATTGAGTACAATTCCATAAAGTCAAGTACAAGGTTTTATATGCCAAAGATCTTGCTAGGAGAGCAAACGTGTGGGTTGCATTTGGCCATAGGCTGAATGTCATCACCGGTACTGTGTTCTTGCAAAGCATACATCGGAATGTATGAACTGCACAGTATTTCAGTTTTGTGGGGTAATCCTGCATAACTTAATACTGGTGAGGGGTCAGCAGGAGTATTTGGTTTGGTCTGGCACCAGGTTTCATGAGAATGGACTGATTAGAGACAGTCCAAACAAAACTGAAATTACAGTAATCATGGGTCTTGAAGTTAAAAATCTACAAAGAAAGACTGAAGACATTGTGGTGGTTGAGCTCATAGGATAGAAGAGGGAAGGAAAAGTTATATCTTTCATATATGTAAAGGGAGACTCCAGGTGCATGATCACTGTCATAAAAAGATACAGACCTGAACTGCTGCAAGCAAGATCCTGGTTGGGAATTAGGAAGCCTCCTGATGAGGACGGTAGTCACTAGCACTGGTTGCCTGCCCACCCTGTGTCTAGCCAGCTTGCAAAGAACAGTTGAGCCTATTGAATCCCCCTCTGCACACTTTTCCGTTTCACATGCGCTGGAGGCATTGAGCACAAGCTCAGATATGTGTCACTTCAAAATCCTGGCATCAGTAGCAGCTCTCATTACAGAATGAGCTGGGCAATTAGCTAGAACTGGTCAAAGCACAGAATGACAACTAGAGGGGCAAGGCTGGCTGCAAATCCTTCTACATTTGTGGATCTGCAGTATTTTTAGCAAGAATCTCAAACTGCTCAGCATGAATCCATTAAAATCCATTTTATTTATATATATACAAAAATATGATTTTTTAAGCTGGGTTTTGTGATGCTTCTTGGTGAAAACTGGTTAGATTCATTGACAGGAGTGTGTGGAAGAAACACCAAGGGGGATTTCTGGATGGCATCATAAAGCAAATTAAGGAACTTTTTTCTACCTATCTTTTTATGGGGAAAGGAAAGAAATTAAAGTGGGAAAATGGCCACTGACATTTCAGCTCCATTGGCACTGTTGCCTGCCTGCCTTGCAAAGGACTCCCCAAAGTAGCAGCCTGTGCCGGTTCCTCCCACTAACATCAATGCTACTGACTGTAAATAGGAGTTTGACAAACAGCTCTTTTATTTCTTTTCCTCCTGCTCCAGTCACGTGCTAGAAAGTGCTTTGCTCTAACTGGAAGCTGCATTTCAGTCTCCACAGCAGCAGCCTGGAAAGATACTCTGCAGAGCAGCACTTTACGTACATACAGAGGACGCTGAGGAGGCAGAAACGAGCTTGCACACATGGGAAACCTCTCAGCCATGTTGTAGTTCTATATTCCCTGAAGGCACTAATGACTGTAGCCTGTAAAAATGAATGTACTCGTAACAAGCCCCCTTGGAGGCCAATTGCAGAGGCTTTTTTGTTTTTTACAGGGCCTGTGTTTCACACTGTGGGAACCTTTACTTCCCTGTGAACAGAAAAGGAATTAATTCGAGCTTTCAAGGTAAGCCAGCTAAGCTACGTGGAGCTGATTTTTATGCCTGCTGAAAAGTGAGTAATTTCTTTGAGTTACAGAGAAATATTGTTACCCAGTATGCACTATTATTGTTGGTAATGTTTCTCTGCTTGTGTTGGACCTCAGTTTAGCATTTTCCTACATGCACCTTTGGAGGGAGCTGTCTGTAGCAGTTACTCTTCTGTGAAAGATGGAGTTTATCAGCTGAAGGGATAACTGTATTAGTTTTACATATGACTGGGCAGGATTGGTTTTGGTGAGTTTATAAAATTGCAAAGGGTGTGTGCTTTAGGTGCGTAAATGGAATCTACAGAAGCTAGAATGAAATCAGAAAGGCTCCCCATGCATTTATATCTATGATTGGAGCTCACTGAAACTGGGAGGTTTTTCAGTTTACAGGAACTGCCCTGGTGACCAAGGCGCCTGACTCTTTTGATGTCGTTCCTTCTGTTTCTGATTTCAGAAAGACTGAGTTAGAATGCAACTGCTTGGCGGGCCACATGGTGCTATGACAAAATAATAAATTTGTCCCATAGTGAGGTATTTATAGGCATTTCACCATGCTTTTTTTGTTCTTTGCAAATTGAAAACTGTTTGGAGTAAAAAGTTGCTCTTCCTTCTACTCTAGAAACACGATTTCCAGGAGAGTGTAGGACCTCTTGTCTGTCTGTTTGTTGTTACTGCATTTATCTGGTAAGAATTTGCTGTCAAGCTTGGTCATATTAAAACCATCCTGTCTATAGTTATACTGTGATAAAAAACATAGTAGCAGAAAAATATAGGCAGTGCCTTTCATGGAAAGTCACTGTTAAAGCTGTAAGAAAGAACATTAATTCATATAATAAAGTAACCCTAGTAGAGGGAGAAGCCTCTGAAGGGAGAAAGAAAAAAAGACCAATTGTGTCTAAATTTGGCTTCTAACACTGTATCTGACTCACAAACAAATGTTCAAGTACAAAATGTTCCAGTTAGATTTCAGTTCTGGCCTTAAAGGCTATGATTATCTGTCTCTTCAAACAGCCCAAACTTGCTCCAGGGTAACTAGGGGTAGCTTTGTAGCTATCAAACATTGAGAATGTTCATAGCTTCGAGTATACCAACTACTGAGTATGCCTTACAGATTCTCTTGAGCAAACTCAAACACTGTTTTAAAGTAAGCTGAGATCAGCCATTTCTGCTAACTGGTAAATTATCATTAATGTTATTGTATTTCTAATATTGCAGTTTGATTTTATGCCACATTGTGGGTAGTTGCATTTCACTGGTAGCCAAGAGGTTGTATATAAAAATGTGTAAAGACTGTGATAAAAACTGAAAGGTGCCTGCCCAGCCTATTTGTCTGCTATGCAGCACAGAATATTTAAACGCAGAGTATTTAAATTTCCAGGAAGTGTCACTGTGTCGCACCCATGATGTTGCATATTTGAGTATTTTGGGCATTGCCTTGTGTGTCCTCATTTATGTACACTTTTCAGAAAAGTGGAGGCCTATGTTTTGCAGATGCTAATACTTAGACGTGATGTTACAATCTGGATGCTTCTGGGCTCATTTTGTCCTGAGCTTTCCATTTATGCCTTGGCAGAAGTGTAGGACATTAAAACGTGAATACACAGGTAAAGCAGACATGCAGTCAGCTCGTGTTACTTCTCAAAATATATGCCAACTTCTCAGAAAATCTTTGGAAAATCCTAAGATTCCTTTTCAGCATTACCTCTTAAAATGGTTCTTTGCTATCACAGGATTACAGCTAGGAATGGAAAAGTGCACTACCTCCCATACTACCTTCCTTGCCCTGAAAGTATCCTCTTTTATACGTAATGAGTAACACAGATCGTTGTTACAGGGGTGTTCTTCACTGGCAGCATGAGTAGTTCTTAACAAGTAGTAACTTGTTCTTTACTTTATGAACCTATAATTAATCATTCCCTTAAAACAAAACGGCAATAATACAGCCTTTCCTGTTTTAGTCTGCTTGCCCTTCAGGACAGCTCTGTGTTTGTACGGCGTGATGCCTTGTTCGCTGTGGGTCACAGAGACCACGACAAACAGGTTAACATTGGCTTTAATGTCAGGGTGCAATTGCAGATATGGACATGTACACACAGGTTTTGCTGTGCCTTGAGGTGGGGATTAAGTATCTCAGCTTGCTAGATGGAGAAACATAATTATGTCAGTGAGGTGAAATGAGCAATCGCACAAGGAGTTCTGTCAGAGTTAAGGAATAATCACCCAGCCTCTTAATTATGTTCCTCTTTTTCACCACATGATGATGTGTGCTTTCCACTCACTTCATGAAAGTCTCCGTGTGATGGCAGTACATGAGTTGTGGACCAGAAACCTGCTCTGAACAAAGGGTAGCTGCTTACAGTTTAAGGGGTCAGCTTCACATGCAGTACATGGCATAAGTAAGTTCACTCTCATATTGGACCATAGCTGTGACATGACAAGTCATGACAAGCCACAGCTTTTCCCATCTTTTATTGTGACCTACTGATCTTACAAAAACAAACCAAACTGAAACAAAAAAGCAAATAGAAAAGATGATCTCTAATAGAATCATAGAATAGTCAGGGTTGGAAAGGACCTTAAGATCATCTAGTTCCACCCCCCCTGCCATGGTCAGGGGCACCTCACACTAAACCATGTCACCCAAGGTTTTGTCCAACCTAGCCTTGAACAGTGCCAGGGATGGAGCATTCAGAACTTCCCTGGGCAACCCATTGCAGTGCCTCAGCACCCTTACAGAAGCACTTCTGATTATTTCAAGCCATTAAAAAACATTGTGTCTAGTAAGATGCCTATTTCTTCGAATGATGTTTAAAATGTAATGTGTTCAGGTAGTTCAGCCCTCCAGGTGATCTAGTTATGTAGGGAATGGAGCACGCACATGACCAGTACTGACAAGACCCTAAGCAGCATGTGCTTCCCTGGATTTTGACCCCTAAACTCTGATTTACCCAGACTTGGAGAGCTGCCAGAATCTCTCTGTCCCTGTTTTGTGCTCTGTCTCAAAACTGCTACTCATCTGACAGCCCTTGAAGGTGTGCACAGGCAATGTCTACCTCTGTACTTTGACAGAGCAGTGTGCACAGCAACTGGAGCAAGGAGTTGGACAGCTGTCAGTACAGCAGCAAGTCCTGAAGCTGAACCTGGTTCATAATCTAGGAAAAGCATTACAATCTTCCCTTTCTCACCCTACCATGCAGCTCTGTGAAACTCCAGTACATAGAAGGGAAACTAATCCAGCTTTTCCCCCAGTAAGTACTGACTTCTTATTTCCTGACCTTTAAACTGCTATTCCTCTCTTCCAGGTATATTCATGTATTATTCAGCAGATAGTTCTTCATTTTTGCAGATTGTTTTAGCAGCAGCCAGGAGTGCTGGCTCCAAAGTAAGTTTCTTTGAGCTTTGGCATGGTTTCTGCCTGACTTTGGTTCAGGGGCTCTGTGGCACTCAAAAGACCTGGTACAGACTGAACAGCACATTGTTCCTCGGGAAGACTGACAGTATGGTATGTCTCTGGCTGTCTGTGCTGCTAGAAGATTGAGTATAGTCCCTGTATACTTGTTAACATGCCTACTAAAAATTCCCAAATACATTAGCACACACACTCAGCCTGTCTACAGAGTTGCTGCTACAGAGGAGCTTTTATTGAGATGGGAGATACGTAATAGCTAGAAGCCAGTAAGAAATAGCTTCTGGAACTGTTGTAGCTGTAAGCAGCTGTGGGAGAGCTTTGAATCTATTTCAGGGCAAAATGAAGCAGGTGCCTTGTATGACCTTCAGCAGTGGTTTCAGCTAACCTGCTGGATCTTGCTCTGGAACAAATTGCAGGCACTCACGAGGACAAGTCTCTATGGGAAGCAGACAAGCCCATGAGTTTAAACAGCCATGGAAGGTTTCAGGCAGCAGCAGCTAAGAAGTGACTTAGGCAAACAAACACTCCTTTGTCAACTTGTGTTTATTAGTTTCCTTTGGTCCAGCTCCTGTAACCTGACTCTTATCTCTAGCAGTTCACCTTCAACAACTGCCATTCTGTTGCATGTTAACAAACATGCACCCTGTTGGTGTACATGGTAAAACATGTACCCTATTGGTACATCCCTTCCCCTACCCTCCCCTACTATTTCAGCAGGACGTGAGCCCTGAATATTGTAATAAATTAATGTGTGAAATCAACTCATATACTCTGGACTAAATGAGGAGAGAAGCTTGTAGCTTTCAGTGCAGTGTCTTCTGAATGGCGTTCACTAGCATGCACTGAGGATGCATACCATGGAAATGAGTCATCAGGAAAGCCAATGCAGCCCTTTCCAATGAAATGAAAAATGCCCTGCTTAGAGAAGCAAACCTGCAGACTTTCTTTTCTCTCTCAGATAATTAACCCAGAAAGCAAACAGCTCAGTCAGTGCATCTCCTACAAACCAAATTCTTCTTCTTATGTAATCTTTTAATCTTATGCATTACTATAGTAAGGAGAGAAATTGTTATTATCTTAGCCACGCAGACTGAAAGAATTAGATCTGGGTTGAAAGTGTAGTGCTCCTTCAGCTGTCAAACTGCTCGCCACAGGTCCCTTAGTTTGGCTTTTGTGGCATTATTGCCTTCAGGGAGCATGTCAGATGAGAGACTGCTTCAGCCTCCCACTGCCATGCACTGTGCTGTGCGTGACAAATTTCGTTAGCAGGGGGTGGTCTGGGGTGGATGTGAGCAGGCCAGGGTGAAATACACATCACGGATGACATCGTTTTAAAATCAAAAAGGTGAGAAAGAAACCCTGAGAACAAAGAAGAAGGTTGAGATGGCATTGCATCGCTGTAACAGGACATAGCATATGCAGTATTTCCACTACTCACACAGGAGATGGAGGTTTTTCTGTAACTTTGTATGAGAGCCAGCATTCAAATGTGTAACAGAATTCTAAATTATATCTAAATGTGATAAAGCTATATATAAATACTGGAAAAATAAACTGTCCTACCACAAGCTGTGTTTTAATAACACAGCGATGCGGTCTATTTTTATAGTAATTTCATAGTCTCACTTGTGTTTTAACCCATATGTAGCAGTCTACATCAGACTGATAACAAATACGCGTAGGTTCTCATTCTGTCAGTTCAGTGGTCATTAAGGTCTCTGTATCAGAAAAGTCTTGTGAGCTTAAATGACCTTTTAGTACATCTTCAGATTTTTGCTAATTCATTAAGCAGTACTTAGCTTCATCCCAGTAACAGAAATGTCACTTCTCAGCAATCTTAAATAAGAGGGGAAAAAAAAGTCTCTGGAGATAATACCATCCATAGTGAGTTAGTGCTGATATGTACACTCTTCTCCTAGCTGCCTTTTTTAGTGATTCTTTCCAATTTACTGGACTTGAAACCAAAAGGAGCAGTTACATTTCATTAACATTCTCTTTCTTTTCTTTCAGGCGTCAGGATGTGCTGACAGTCACACCATGGCTGGCTCCCATCCTCTGGGAAGAGACCTTTAATTCTGAGATCCTAGACAGTGCCTACAGACCACTGAATCTCACCATAGGGGTGACTGCCTTTGCCACTGGAAAGTAACTGAGCTACTCAGTGTGCACAGTTCTTGGGTTGATGCACTTCCTCTGTAGAAAGATTATTTTGGCTTTTCTTGCCCTCAGCAGAACTGAAATCTGTCACAATCTGTGACATGAACTTTTATGCCCGTGTATTGTGTCCATAAGCGTAGAAGCCTACATTCAACAGACTCAGCAGCTATTGCACCTGGAGCATGTTCAGTGTTCTTGAAGTATTCCTAACGCCCAATGTGCCTTGGTCATTAGAGCTGTAGATAGGTGATTGGTTTGTCAAAGCAGGGATAATGTACTTGTTCCTTGTCTTCCTCTATACTTTACCTATTGCATGTATAGTGCATGAATCCTTACAGCAATAGCTGGACAATACTCTTCATCCCTTGTCTTCTTCCATTCATTAAAGTGCCCTCTGTAAGCCGCTATGCATCCCCTGGTGTCTGCTGCGCTATTCACATGTGTCTGCACAGATACACCAGGTTTGCGGGCCACTTCTTGGAGTCAGCAGAGAAACATTTCATGAAAGGCTATTGGGTGAACTATTATATCTTCACTGAAGACACGAGGCAATTCCCAATGTCTGGATGCAGCCTGGATGAAGGTTTATCATTGTTCCCATCAAGAAACACCCCAGCTGGCAAGAGATCTCCATGCTCAGAATGGAGGCCATAAACAAGCACATTGCAGAGACAAGCTATCAAGAGGTGGAATACTGCTTCTGCCTGAACATTGACATGATGTTTCACAATGCCTGGGGGTCTGGGCCCCTGGCTGATATAGTAGCAGCCATACACCCTGCCCATTTCAATGTCCCTCAAAGCCAGTTCCCTTAGGAGAGGAGGAACTCATCAGCAGGCTACATCCCTGATGAAGAAGGGGACTTCTGCAGAGGAGGAGATGTGTTTGGAGGGCTCATCAAGAAAGTCTATGAGTTCACCAAGATTTGTTACATGACCATCCTGATGGACAAAGCCAATGGGATCATGGCAGCCTGGCAGGAAGAAAGCAATCTCAACAGGCACTTCCTCTTCCACAAACCCTCCAAGGAGCTTTCTCCAGAGTATTTATGGGATTCCAGGAAGCAAAAACCCCCAGAAATACACCTTGTGTTTTTCCACAGTGGATAAGAACTACAGGGAGATAGGAGATTGATCATCTGATCCCTGCAGAGATGTCCTCCACACACATTCCTTCCTCAAGCCAACTAAATATTAGCTCCCACAGAACATGCTCCACCATGGGTTTTTGTTCCCAGTGTGAACAAACTGAAAAAGGAAGATGTTATAGATTCTCTGGAGAACAGAGGTCTTACTGCATTTTAGAAGCAGCAGCTGAAGTGGAGGTGAGCATGAAAATGTTTTCAGATTCCTAATCTTTGTCAATACAAGCCTCCCACTTAAGGCTGCAGCACAGAAAAAAGCATCCAAAAGGCCAGTTACCAAATGCAAGACTGTTCTTATAGCAAGGCCTCAGATGCCTTTGCCTGAGTGTTTTCCTGAGGCCTAGCAGAAACTTGGCAAAATCAAAACAGTAATTAACATTCCTGTGGAGAAGACCTAAAGTTTTAGTAAAGACTTTTCCCTTAAAAAACCCCAACAAAACAAACCAAAAAAACCAAACCAAAACCAGCCAAACAACAAACCCCATAAAAACCTAAACAAACAACTTTGCAGGGCAATAAATTTCTATGCTTTGTGTTTCATGCATTGGGATTTAAACTCACACTCAGCCAGGATCAGGAGGAAACCTGTGCTCATTGCAAGTTATACCTGATTAGCGTGCAGCAGGATTTCTTGGACCTCAATAGGGAGCTGGTACCAGCTATTGCCAGCAGTAGGAACCCTGCTCTGACAGGACAAATAGTGTGAATTTACATAGCAGTTTTGTTCCAAATTCCAATCCGTCTTTTGGAGACCTGAGTTTAGACAGACCTGGCACAGCTCAGACCCAGACTGAACTTCTTTGGGTTTACTGCAATCACAGATGTGCTCTGAACCTTTCCCCTGGTTTACATGTCTCTCTACACTATGTAATCTTTTCCTATCCATTCCTTCAGTCTCTTCCAACTTTTCTAAGCTCTGTGAAATAAATTGGCTAGAAGCTGCTGGAACTTACAGTAAAATCCTGTATGATGCATCTCCAGCAAACAGGGTGATTTCATTTTATAATGAAATGCTCCAGTGAAGCTGTGAGTTCAGTGTAGAGCTGGAATTAGGTTGGGTTTAACATTTGCTCTGTGGGAATGTGATGAGAACCTAAACCAGGCTTTAAAGCTCGGGGGAACAGGCTGGGGGTGTCCAAACACAGGCACAGCCATAGCTGGGCAACAACAGCTGTGTAGCTGCCAGCTATGGTCACAGCATGGAGGTCCATATGCCACCTCCCTTGCTATAGCATGTTTTCCATAGGCAACATTTCTATTACCTCCTGAGGTGCGCTACCAAAGGGCTGTGCACATCTGTGCTGTGCTCATTTAATGGGAGTGGGGAGAGACAACACAGGGAGCAGTGCGGCAGTGCTGTATGGCATGGAGAGGAGAAGCAGTTGTGAAAGGGCTAAGCTGACTGTTTCTAAGGGAACAGGTTTTTAAAATGGAGAAAAGAGAAGGGAAAAAAGGCTCATTTGGCAGGAAGAGAGAAAATGGGGAAGAGCTGCCTGACTGTGCTTGCTTCTCTTCATGTAAGTAAAATGCTGTATGGCAGTGTATCAAGTACTCAAAGCTTTAGGGCCCCACCACTGGTTGCAGATGACTTAATGAGCCGTTTCAGTCCTGCATTAGCTAGAATGGATGTGACTGTGCTGTGCTAGATTTCTTATGAAAGCATTCAGATCCGATATAAGCATGAAATTATATAGCAGCCACACATCCATAGATCAGCTCTGCCAATGCCTAGCTCCCTTTATGCCTTAACTCTCCTCTAAACTGGTCTGTGTTTGCAGGCACTGGGCTTCATGCTGTCATACTGAACTGTGCGGATAGTCACAGCCTGTTATTAAATCCATCATGAGAGGGAGTTCTCTGGCACAAATCATGTGCGATAGAGGGTGGTCTGTTTCTGAGGTATCTGCTCTGAAAACCTTTAGTGAGAGGCTCGGTATGCAGCTCTGTTTCCTAGCCACCTTTTGGCCAATTCCAGGACCCTGTGGGCATTGTGATAATGGCCTGACTTGTGCAGTGCCATTCTTCCCAGGGGCAGGTCTTGTGTCACATATTAGGTGACACAGTGCTGCTGAACAGGGCTTCATTTTGAAGCAGTACCTAGAAAATCTCTATGTCTCTAGGAAGAAGAAGAATATGGCTGCAGAAGCATGCTCCTCAGTGCAGTGTGGGAGATGCTTCCTGAATCAGCTCATGCCCTCCTCTAATTAATGAAAACCTGGCCTTCTGTTGTCATCTCCTGATGATTAATCCCCTTCCCCCAACACCAGCAGCAAGCTCTCCTTCTCTCATTTGCATTGTGCAGCCTGAGGCTTCTGGGCCTTCCCAAGGGTGGGAGCTTCCCAAGGATGTACTTTCTGATCTGAACTCCCCATTGACATCCATTACTCAGTGGGGAAACTGAGGCATGTGGCAGTAAGGCGGCAGCTTAGTACTCTTGCATAAGAGGTTTTCCTCCATATGCCACAGGTGACAATGCTTGTCTTACATGTCCTTGTGCCAAAGGCATTTAGACTTGGAAACACACATGCAGTACTGCATGAAAAGGGCGTCAGCACATCTAAACAAATCACTGGCCGATTTATACTGCTTTCAAGGCATTTCCAGCTCAAGCTCTGTTTGTTCTTATCCAAGCCTCAGATCAGTAGCTGGTTGCCTCCCCCAGGGCCCCTTGTTCCATCCATCCATCCATCCATCCATCCACCCGTCCGTCCATCCATCCATCCATCCATCCACCCATCCACCCACCCACCCACCTACCCATCCATCCCTCCACTCATCCTTTTCTGCTTGGCTGGAACAGATTCATCATTCATTGTCTGTTTAAGCACTCCCCTGAGAAGCTTTTTCTTTCCTGGTGATTTTCACAGTGCCTTGACCCCCAAAGGGAAAACTTCTCAGGGGATCAGAAACTTCCAGTACTGAATATGATCCAAGGTGAGGGCAGACCATGATCCTATTGTTTTCCTTGCTGACAGGACAAGAATTATTTCCCCTAAGCCAGACCAGCGCCCTTTTCTGCTCCTATTCAGATTTCCCTTAACCCCCTCCTGTGTTGTGTTGCCTGACATTACTGACCAGAAATGCTATTTTGAACCACTTTGATATCTTATAAAAGGGTAGTTATGAAAGGACTGGCCTTGTCAAACCTCTGTGGGAGATCTGTGGCCAGGATCATGGAGATGAGATTGTCCTGGAGCAGACATGGATGAGGAAGGATAAGAACATCAGTTGCACATTCTCTGAATTAAACCAGCATTGGGAATGTGTCTGGCTGGGTTAATGCAGATAAAGCACCATGGTGGTGGAAAGGAGCTGGAAGGCTGTGAGCTGCCTGCCAGAACGGGTCGTTTTTGAACCACAGAAAGCAATGGCTGCTCTGCAGGTGGAGTGACCATGAGAGCGACAGCACCTCCAGGGACAGCAGAACTGGAGAAGGAGTTTACAGGAGCAGGTTGCACATTACTCAAACCAAATCCCCCATCCTGCAGCTCTGCTCCACACGTAGGTCCATAAAGTCAAATCGTCTAGGAAAGCATTTCCAGCAAAACACATGGGAGGAGTGACTTTTTAATGTCCGCCTACCCACCCATCTCCCTTCTTTTTCTAAGCATAGGAGTAATGCTGTACGACTTGCTCTGTCTTGAGCTAGATTTAAATACAGAAAACTCCAATGTCTCTGTTTCATGTAAGACCGGTATAAAGTCATGGGAATACACAGATTTAACCAGAAGTCTCTGCTGCTTGTATGCCCTCCTCATCCCCCTGCCCTGCTGAACCTTTAGTTAATTTAGAGGAAGTCTGATAGATAAGAAATTACTTTTTAAAAGTGCTTCATTCTGGGTTTTTGTTTTGTTGGTTTTGGTTTTCTTCCACTGTAGCGAGACCTTTTGAAGTATGTATTTTCCCACTGTCCAGCACTGACACCGTTATTATAACTACACGATGCTGCCCTTCAACAAGATCCAATGCTACGGCTCTCCCGCGGGTGCCGGCGGGGGGGGGGGGGGGGTGTGGATGGTCCCCCGGACCGGGACCATCGCACCGGCTGCGTGCACTCGGCCACGAAGAGTGACGCGGCCTCCTCCCGCGTCCTGCTTCTCCTGACATCACTCCAACGGCGCAACGTCGGCCTCGGAAAGCGGCGAGCCCGGAACCGCCGCTCGCAGCCCCGCGGCTCCCAGGGCTACCCTTGCACCGGAACCCCCCTCCGCTTCTTCCCGGGATCCCCGGGCCCCCTTCCCGGGCACGGGGACGCGTTCCCCGCCCCGCAGCTCACGGAGGCCCCGAGCCTCGCCCCGCCCCCGGCGCTCCCGGACGAG